>JBAMJV010013053.1:0-75320 GCA_037951105.1 Echinarachnius parma
TTGCATATTGATTGATCAAGAACGCAATATGAATAGTATATCAAGATAACAATAAATGCATATCTTTGTTATATCAATGAATAATATTATGTGTTGGGAGATTTGCAATTATGAAACACCACCACATGTTATATCTTTAACAATTATTATTAAAAAAAGTCAAAGAATTTAAATTTCTGTAATGATTGTTATTATTCAACAAATTGCAGTTTTTTTCTTCCTGATTGCAAGTACAAAATAATTATGTGGTTGCACACTTTACCACGATAATACAACTTTGACATTTCAATTGAGTATGCCACTTAAGCGATTGGGTGATAAATAAGATATGACATACTTAAAAATGCGTTGTTTTATATATTGATTGATCTAGACCGCAATCTATCTACGAGCGGGATTGTCAACCTGTCCGATAGAGCGGAGCACATACGTGTGACCTATCACCGTGATAAACAACTTGTTGTACTTCTGTAAAAAACTAATCTTATGAAAAACGGTGATACATTAAGCAATATCTACAAAGTCAACCCATACTGAATTTACTCTGCTTTAGATTTAGAGTCTTTATAAGTGTTCCCGGCAAAAGAACTATTTACATTTGGTCCGTCAATGCATTGAACACCGTTATTTTATGTGGTTACACCGCGACGGAACGAAACAGGAATAAAGTAAGTAGAACATTTTTTGCAAATACTTTTGTTTTCCAAAAAAACAAAACACTTCGTTGATAAACCACTCAAAAACAACAGAGTTAACGAAAACATATCGACCATTTAAAATTTCTGGTCGATTATCATGCTTATAATGCACATGTGTAATAAATTGGTATCTGCACACGCACATGTCCATAGTTTAATCATGGTTTAATTAAGTATGTGTTGCATGCATAACCACAACAAAAATTAAAATTATATATGAATTGGTAGTACATTTGATGTGATAATAAATGTTTGTATTATCTTTGTACGTGTTATTGAGAAAAAAAAATGTGTCAATGTGTCATTTATTTACTCATGAGATTTGAGAGAATCAGCTGCACTTTAAAATGCGCATGTGTATAGTTTTCTATAGTATTCTGAAGTCAAGATGCACTGTTTGGTCATAAAAAGCGCACGGATTATCATTGGAAAAAAGTAAGAAACACGGGGACACACCCCGCCGGGTGCGCTTCGTTATTCCGAAGGTTCTTTATATTCCGAAGGTTCGTTATTCCGAACACGCACATTTCGTTTACCTGAGGGTTCGTTAATCCTAAAATGAAATAGCGTTCGTTAATCAGAACATTTGTTGCATTATTCCGAAGGTTCGTTATTCCGAAGGTTCGTTATTCCGAGGGTTCGTTATTCCGAAGGTTCGCTATTCCTAAAATGAAATCTGGTTCGTTATTCCGAAGGTTCGTTATTCCGAAGGTTCGTTATTCCGAGGGTTCGTTATTCCGAAGGTTCGCTAATCCTAAAATGAAATCTGGTTCGTTATTCCGAAGGTTCGTTAGCCCGAAAAAAAAATCGGGTTCGTTATTCCGAAGGTCCGTTATTCCGAGGGTTCGTTATTCCGGAGGTTCGCTATTCCTAAAATGAAATCGGGTTCGTTAATCCGAAAATAAATTTGGGTTTGTTATAATGCTATAATTTCATATAAAGAGATAAAATTAACTTAAATGTTTGATTGGTCTGGCCAAGGAAGGGAAAGGGGGAGGGGTATGCTTAAAGGGATCTAGTAACTTTGTTGACATGTGCAAAAAGTGATGAATGGTTAATGCAACGTATATTGTTGTTATCTCATATGTCCACAGGGTACTGTGTGAAAATCAAATGGACATTGCATGGCCAAGTAATGAACGAAAATGCAAAGTGATATTCACTAACTCACTGCACTCACTTTGTACACGATAAGAAAAACTCCGGGGGAGTTTTTCTTATCTGAATACTTCAATCGTACATATCTTTGTAACGAAAGGGAAATTTGAAAAACCGAAACCTGTCCCATGATTGTAGTGTTAATACGAATACAACAAGGTATGAGGGAACCGCTAGAATTAAAATTTAATTTTGAGGATTTGGACAATGTTACTAAGTCCCTTTAAAGGGACATTCCCTCTTTTGCAAGCCAAATTTCAAAAGTTGCGAGGTTATTGTCTTATATGGAAGAAAATGTCATTTAATAGCATGCCTGAACAAATTAGGGCTTGAAATATCTTTTCGTGGAGTTATAGACCAAAAACGAATAAACCGTCGTCCAACAAACAATTGTGCATTATACGTATATTCACCCAGTGAGGAAGTTCGTACACGGATTCCATGTAGTACCACAACGCTATGCGTGACCCCTACGTGACCCGCGCACACATAAGAATAGCATGACCGCACACTAGGCAAAATAACCAACCTCGCTTAAACTGTCTACATGTAATTACATATTCTTCATTTTTAAGATTTTTTTTCCGTGACATACCTTTACAAATTCGGCTTCACAATACCTTTACAAGAATAAGTACAATATAGTTGTAATATTATGCTAAATCAGTTAATCTCTTTTATTGACCGATATATAGTCTGATGGAGGGACGCATTTGTTTTTCATTTATAGAATCCAAATTATAGGGCTGTTCGATCTGATTTTATTTTTGTGTGTTTCATTCATCCCCATCGTCAACTGGAAACTGTTCAGATGTTTTGTAAAAAGGGACTGTCCCTTTAATGCAGGCTGTACATTAAATAAACAAAACACAAACTATAGTATTATAACAAACCCGATTTAATTTTCGGATTAACGAATCCTATTTTATTTTCGGACTAATGAACGTTCGGAATAACGAACCTTCGGAATTACTAACCTTCGGAATAACGAACCCGATTTCGTTTTAGGAATAGCGAGCCTTCGGGATAACGAACCCGAGGAATAACGAACCTTCGGAATAACGAACCTTCGGAATAACGAACCTTCGAAATAACGAACCTTCGGAATAACTGAACCTTCGGAATAACGAACCTTCGGAATAACGGACTCAAATAGGGTGGTCGATGGTCGCGTTAGGCAGGTGGTCGCATTACGCAGGTCGCTTAACCCTAAAAGGCCGGGCTATTTGAGGTCTTCCTATGGCCGGGGGGGGGGGGGGCATTATGGCCCCCCTTAAGATCTCGGCCCGATCACCGTGAAAAATTGCACGCATGATAAGTGAAGTGTACATAATACAATGGTATTTTTAATTTTTAGAAAAAAATCGTTAATTTGCATATTTATGGTAAGTTATGCAAATAAGGTCATAAAATTCATATTTTTACCCATAAATCATATATTCTTCATAATTAAACTCTGGTTTTCACTACATATATTCTTTAGAGCATTTGAAATAATAATACGACAAAAAAAATTTGGAAGAGCCAGGTTCTTCCTTATGTTTTCTATTGTTTTTATAATTTCTTATGTATTTCTTTGTTTTTTTTTACTTATGTATTTTATTGTTTTTGTTGTTTATTTTATTTCTAACTATAATTCAACTATTTTGAACCCCAAAACAAACATATAAAATGTAAACAAGACCAAATAACCAATGATTTACCTCCTTTTACGAAAACTGATATTTCCATATGTTTTGTACACAAATCACGAAATTGAGCGATTTTCGGGCTGACATGCATAGACAAAAGGTCACGTGACTTTGTAACGGTAAGTCTGATTCTCAAAATTTTTGTTTTAAAATATGCGCAAGACCCAAAACAAAAAAAGTAACTAAGTAGCGGCGCGTCACCTTACCGCGTTTTGGAGCTATACAAAAAAATGCGGAGGGGGCCATTATGGCCCCCCCCCCCCCGGCCTTCTTAGGGTTAACACATGATTGTTTAGGGGAGGACCGGAGAGCGGTCGTTATGAGCAGGTGGTCGCTATTGACAGGTGGTCGCATTAGCAGGTTTGACTGTATATATAATTAAACATGAATGATAATGGTTGATCTGAATTATTCTAAGATAAATTGCATTGCTTAAAATGTCTTAAAACATCTTAAAGTCATACCTGTAAAGTGTCCAAATCCACGAAAATTACTTGGAGCTTCCTCGTTTCTCTTCTACCGTGTTGTTTAGCTTATGGTAAGAGAAGAATAAAATAGGGTTTGATTTTTTCAAATGTCCCTTTAGTATGAAGATAATTATCATTGAAAATCATTATTTCTAAAGCGTTAATCAACGCAATTGAAAAAAGGTACAATTGTCTTAGCTGAGAACGTCCGCATGCAGCACCCGTGAGAACATTCCGGAGATTGAACTTTGAGCCGAGCGAGTTCAAATTCCATGAATTATGTACTACGTGTGTAAAAATACACGGGTGCGAATATCTCAAACGGATCATTCATTACTGCGACAAAAGTATGGCAGACCATCAGTATTCGGTGATAAAATATGAACTCAATATTCGTTTTTTTCACTAGGTAAACAGTGTTCGTTTTCTTTCAAACTTTCACAAATCTTTCAATTGTATTTTACAATGATATTGATATAGGATTAAAGTCTCAAATGTCATTTTGTGCAATATCTGACACTTTACAGGTATCACTTTAAACATGTCTTAAAATAATGCACCCTTTTCGCAAAACGTATAATGACAGTGATTTTAGTATATGTTTATTGTTAACTGGTTGTCATTATTTGGAGTTCAGTTGTATTCTGACACTTTCACTAATGAAATAAACTTCATAAGAAGAAAAATGGAATTTTATATAATTATGACAACAAAATTAAAGAAATATCATCATAATCCCATAAACCTTAGATTAGCAAATGCATCTTTTCTTCTACCAAACGTTAACATAAGTTGCGAAATTCTCACTGTAAATCACATGACAACATGTTCAGATTCTAAAAATAAGGTATGAAATGTTATACTTATGGTTTAATTTTCTTTAAATGTACAATTTACTTATCATCATAATTCCATAAATCTTAGATTAGCAAAAGCATCTTTTCTTCTACCGGAGGACCACAAGGAACACATCTCGGTCCAATCATATTCCTTGTAATAATCAACGACGCACAACCACACAACCAACTCAATTCATATAAGTACGTGGATGACCTCACCATAGTAGAATGTAGACAAAACAATCAACCTTCGCAAATGCAAACAGCAGTAGACAACCTGGCATCTTGGTCCGAGGATAACAACATGCAACCCCAACAAGTGTGTAAAAATCGACATTTTTTTCACGCACTCGAGAAGTATATCCAGTGATACACATACGTGACCAGCCTCTCGATACTGTTTGTCAAACAAGGATGTTAGGTGTGCACATACACAATGTTTTGAAATGTGATTCGCATGTCTCTTCCTTGGAGAAACGGGCACATTGGAAAATGTACATGCTTCGTACACTGAAAAGTTTTTGCCTACCACATGATGATTTTATAACAATATTTATAGAATATGTCCGGCCAATGCTTGAGTATGCGGCACCAGTTTGGAACAGTGGCCTGACTCAAGATCAGAATATACGCTTGGAGAGAATTCAAAGACGTGCTCTCCGCATTATTTACCAAAATGACTTTATTAATTACAATGCCACCCTTGCCCTCTCCCACTTGGACACACTGGAACAACGAATAAAAGATCTTTCACTTACGTTTTTTTAAAGTACTCTTTCCTCCACAAATCAGTTTCAAAATGTCCTCCCAAAACAAAAACAACGTAGTACGAGAATACTAAGAAAAACTCAAAAGATTCCTCAATTGTGATGCAAAACCAAACGGATGCAGACTAGCCCCATACCATCGCTCATCCAATTGTACAATGACAATTAGTCAGCTTTCATTTATGAAACAGATTTGAATTATTGCAATATTTTATGTTTAGGGAAAATGATCACATGTATAGTATTAGTTTGTGTTTCTTTTTATGGTATATGTGTGTACAATTCATTTTTTTCTGTTTTTATAAATGTTATGTTTAAAAATAGAATTCTGGTGCAATATACACAATGCATAATTCGTTCACACGTTAAATATGTATATTGAAATTATTGCTTGATATTATGCTAATATACTCACAAGAAATAATTTGATATAGAAATGTAATACATATGCAAGAATATTAGTGAGTTAAATTATATTAGATGTATTACAAATATGCAACAATTAACACTATTCAAGTATTTTAGATCTTTACATTTTTTGAGAAATTTTAATTCATATGTAATTTGCAACAAATATAAGTGCATTATGTTTCCCCACACAATTTAACTACTTAGTTGTACTTCTTTGATGTTTATATTTCATTATCTTTCACAAGCAGTAAGATGATTTATTGTAATGGCGTAACTCTATCAACTCCCTAAATATATATGTTACTGTATTTGATTTGTTTATTTGGTTAGGCACATAATACAATTATCCTCTTGATATCATATATGGGTGTGTGGTGGGTGTGTCAGGAGGTGATTGTGTGGTGATTGAATAGATGCATTGATGCGAACGATTGTATTGTGTCAGAGCTGTGTGTACGTGTACAGTGTCTGTTCAGTGGGTGCACTGTCGTCTGCTTTGAATGACGTGTTTTGTGGAACATATGTATGTATAGGTACTCGTCGGAACGCGATTGTGGCCATTTGTTATGATAGTTTTAAATTCTTGTAATTAAATATATGTCCTACCCTAGCAGCTGTGGTTTTTGTGATTTTAAATTGATAAATGATAATTTTTATTATGTCCAAATTATATGTATGTATTTTTATACACAGGACCATGTTTTAAAACAGTGTGTACTGACCATGTCATCCTGTATTAATATATCCAATACATAAATAAATAAATAAATATAACTTATTATGAATGACCTACTTGACTATGATTTTTCAGAAAAATACTTCTCATAATTTGAATTAATATTTACAATCAAATTGACCTAATCAGACATGTTTAACGGATTATAATCGATGAAACGTAACATCGGGAAACAAAGGAATGAGCCTTAGGGTTTAGCAGTTTTTTGTTGCATGCATTATTTCCATTCTGTATCACTGGGAACTCTCAAGTTTCATCAACTGAATTAGCTGGGTGCACCAATATGATTGCCCGCGGCTAGTATACTCCCCGGGGAGTTGAAAATGTGTACAATATAATTGTGCGGGTCTGAACTGTTCCAAATGACCAGGGATAATAATAAGCGCTTAGAGGCTGTTCTGCAGTCGGCGCTATACAAATACGATCTATTATTATTATTATTATTATGTAGTTTCCTCGTAGTACACGGAATGTAATACATTTTCGTAGGACCTATACAATATTTACATTACGTTTTACGAATAGTGTTTATGTAATTATGCACCAAAACTTGTCTCGTCATAAAAGCCTTTAATTGCGCGCACAATATGCTAACGATAGTTTTGCGTCAAAAATACACAATACCGATGCAGACGTTGCATAACTGTTATCAGCTTGAAGTGATATATTAACGTTTAAGTCAAAAGCAATGCTCGAGATTTCAATCACACACCAATTTCATTGTAAGATTCTTGGTATGATATGTGAGCCTTTCAGGGAAAAGGAATACGGTTTACATAGGAAAAAACCGAGATAATTTGAAAAAATGGACAATTGAGTATCCAAATTTCAGATTATCTTGAGTACGGTTTAAAGCGTTTAAAAACGCTTTAAAATTCACTCTTAATACTCTAAATACTCCAACATATACGTGATTTGTCGGACAAAGCAGAACGAGTGGATGAATGTATCTGGTTTTGTTCGTTATGTTTCCATTGTGTGATACGGATGAGTGAATGTGTATGCTTCTCCCATTGTGATGTGTGGCTGTGCGTGTGCCTGTTGTAGTAATGACTGTGAGGTGTTCTGTGTTGACAATCTGCTCGACTGACAATCACGTGCTTGCTGGAGTACCCAATATATTTTTTTTGTGTGAAAAGTTAGTATATTTATATTGTGTATGTATATTGAAACTTAATTGTGTTTTTATGATTTGAAATAAATTTCAGTTTTTTTTTTATAAATAATTTTGTCCAAAATTCTTAAAAAGTATATCTTGAATCTGCTGGTCATATGCTATTTGTACATATTTTTATATTTATTATGTCTATCATATTATGTATTATTGTATTATTTATATTGTATGATGTTATATCAGGACCCTGAAGAAAAACAGTATCCTTGCTGATCAGGCTATCCTGTATAAATATATTTGAATAAATAAATAAATAAATAAATAAATAAATAACCCGGTCTGGAATTGTCCAGACTACTTAAAGTGATATAATAACGTTTAAGTCAAAAGTAATACTCGAGATTTCAATCATACACCAATTTCATTGTAAGATTCTTGGTATATGTGAGCTTTTCAGGGAAAAGAATAAGGTTGACATAGGAAAAACCGAGATAATTTGAAGAAAAAAAAAAAATTTGAGTATCCAAATTCGGATTATCTTGACTACGGTTTAAAGCGTTTAAAAACATTTTCAAATTCACTCTTTCAATCATACACGAATTTCATTGTATGATATGTGAGCTTTTCAGGAAAAAGGAATAAGGTTTACATAGTTACCGAAAACTCTTTTTAAGCAAAACTAATAGATCAATATTGTTGAATATGTATTACAAAGGTCTTGTCTGGTAAAATCCGAACCTTAGTATCGTTATATACACAAATATCGGAATAAATTCAATGGCCGCCCGTGAAATTTGGCTATAAATCCACCGCCCGTTCGCACCCTGTTCGCGCCGCTAGCGCTGGGCTGGAGATATTGACTATCCCGCATAACGCATTCCGCATGGTATTAAGCATGTAGCGTATACAGCGTAGCGCACGCGGTTAAATCGAACTTTGACAAGGTTAGTTTTGTTTTGGAACCATTAAATGCTAAATTACTCAATTTTAGAGCAATTTTTGTCCAATCTTGGTTATGATTATTTACGTGATAGATGATGAAAGCATATTGTTTTAATTGTTTTTTTGTGGGGCGTTTCCAAGTAACTGTCATTTGGCTTTAATGAAAATTTGGCAGTGAATATTGCCGGTGTGAGTTATTGTTCAATCATGAATAAAACAAAAGTTGCTTGTACTCTAAGAGTAGGGCATCACTATTTTTCAAGATTCATCATAATTGAATGAAAATTAAACCATATAAAATTAAAATTCACTAAAGATTTTGTTTGCAAAGTCGTTTAAGAAAATGAACAAGACGTACGAACGTTTCAGCTTTACACATGGACCTAAATGTAATTGAAGGGTTTAAATGCTAGCAAAAACATACAAAAACGTTTTTCCAATAGACCGCTTCTGTAATGTATGCAAATAATATGCGTATGACGTCAGACTCCCCGTTGGCAAGCTTAACAATAGTAACTAGGTTCGGCAAGCTCCGGCAAACTTAGCTTGCCGGACCTAGTTACTATTGTTAAGCTTGCCAACGGGGGAGTCTTACGTCATACGCATATTATTTGCATACATTACAGAAGCGGTCTATTATAAACAATTTCGATTAAATCTGCTGAAAAGCATTTTACGGACAATGAGTACATTTATGATGCTTATGTTCAAACATATACAATGATATGCGATGAAGGTATCATGCTAACAAATTATAGTTAAAGTCCTCCCCGTGCAAATGTTGGCACATACAGAGGTGCCTACAACCGATTCATTAGCCAATAGCAAAACGTCTACTTCAATGTAGCGAAAGCTACTGAGGGGCCAGTCCTCTGGTAACTCGTGTGATTAATTTCCCCTTATCCATCGTTTAAATGCCGAGCGCCTAGCTTGACGGCAGAAGGTACCACTTGTTTGAGTCTTTGGTATGACCCGGTCTGGGTTCGAACCCGGGACCTCCCTTGCATTAGGATGACGCTCTAACCCCTAAGCTACCATATTCGGTCAGGTATCATATTATTACAGACATCATTTTATCTTTTACATTACAGAAATGGCATATATCGATTTTTGTGTATGGGAATGTCTACGGTAAATCGCGTTATTTAGCACAGTACTTCGTTGTACTGGATTATGTAACTGTAGGCTGATTGTATCGAATACGATTTAGTATGTGTGCGTTTACTAGTCAACACAAATGAGACCAATAAATATTTCTTTAGTTCCCATTTCGGGTTCCCGCAAATGTATTACAAACATGCCAAAATGATGCAGTGTATAAGTAAATGCAATACATGAACAAACATCACTGGATGGAGGTGAAAAAGCTGCAAAGGCAATATAGAGAAAAATAAAACAATACTAATTTACAAATGATAAGATGCATAGCTATACGGTTCTCTACGGAATCGTATACTAAAACGACCGTGGCAAACAAGAGTAGAGTACAGTCGCCTTTAACCTTATCTTTTTATACCATTTTCTCTGAATACGTATTGTCCAACATCCAACATCTTCAAAAACGCCCTCAGTAAATTGTGTTAAAGTAGAATTTATTTATTATTTTTTCATTTATTCAAATATATCTATACAGGATAGCCTGATCAGCAAGAATACTGTTTTTCGTCAGGGTCTTGATATAACATCATACAATAAAATAATACATTTATATGATAGACATAATAAATATAAGAATATGTACAATGAGCATATGACCAGCAGATTCAAGATGTACTTTTTAAGAATTTCGGACAAAATTATTTTTAAAATAGCTTCAATTTATTTCAAATCATAAAAACACAATTAAGTTTCTATACCTAATGGCCCGGTGAGATATCAACGGATAGCGGAAACGAATGCCCAACGAATAGAAAATTTTCAAAATGAAATTATCCGTTGATGAAAGTCGTCTCCATTGCTTTATGTACAAAACATAGAACAACGTACATCACCGGACAAGGAACGGACAAGAAACGTATACGAACGGAGACGAACGGATGGACAATTTAGCTCTCCGTTTGACGTTCGTTTACGCAATCCGTTGATATGTGACCGGGCTATTAACAATATAAATATACTAACTTTAAAAAAAAATTAAAAAAAATATTGGGTACTCCAGCAAGCACGTGATTGACGGTCGAGCAGATTGTCAACACAGAACACCTCACAGTCATTACTACAGCAGGCACACGCACAGCCACACATCACAATGGGAGAAGCACACACATTCACTCATCCGTATCACACAATGGAAACATAACCACGAACAAAACCAGATTATTACATTCATCCACCCGTTCTGCTTTGTCCGACAGATCACGTATCTGTTGGAGTATTTACTAAACAATATATTTAAAACAAATATAATAATAAAAAAGTAATGTATCGTTCCGCTGGTCATATATACCTCAGTCAAAATACAGCTGTTTGTATAAACGTTTAATAGAGGGAAGATACCTCGAACATTGTAAATGACTAGGCAGCGAGTTGCAGACGATGCAACCCGAGTATTTAAGGCTATTTTTATAACATTGCACTTTCGGTTTCGATATGTTCCTGGGCTTTTGATTAGATAGTTTCCACTTTTACAAATTGCCCAATCTCGTTATTGCTTACTTTCCATCGCGGTATTTTGATGCGAGATAACTTTCATGGCGTCCATGGCAACTGCGACCTGTGTGCATAACGATTATATTAATATTTGTTTTGTTTGTTTGTTTCCGAAATCACAACAATAAATACAGCAATGAAGTGCAACGGGAGATTGACCCAATTCAGCAGAATTAAAAAGACAACACCGCTGTTCTTCCTTGGGGTCCCACAATTAGATAGATTATATACAATTAAACGTATATATACAATGATTGATAGGGAAAGCGATAGAGATAGGGGAGAAAGCGAAATAGAGAAATTATAATTTCATAAATTGTTCCATATTATGTACACTAAATTAAAATTGGTGACAAATATTATACATGTATTAACACTTCCAATTTAGAACAAATAATTTCGACGCCATTTGAACAATTCGATGAGAGTTAAGGAAAGGAAAGAGAAAAAGAGGAAAAAAACAAGAACTGCAAATATTTACAATTTCATGGAATATATTCATCTAAAAATCTTTGAAATGATCTCAAACTAGTAGCATTACGAATTGCTATTGGTAATTGGTTAGACACTAAAATTCCTCTGTAGAAGAACGTTCTTTTACAACAATTTGACCTAGGTTTAGGAAATTCATAACTTGACTCGAACGTAATTCATAATTGGTACTTCTCAATGAAATATTATCGAGCATATAATTTGGAGTTAAATTATGTAACACTTTACACATCATTATGTACAAGTGTTTCTTAAAACGTTTGTCTTGAAAATCCCATACCAGAGTATCGTGAACATGTTGTGTAGATATATGAGAATATGGATTAATTCTCATTATAATTCGACCCGCTCTATTTTGCAATTTTTGCAATAAAAAAAGAGAAGATTTTGAAGCAGATTGCCAAACCAAGTCTCCATAATCAAAATGAGGAAGTTTAACATATTTATAAATGACATTCAAGTTAGATTCGTTTATAGTATAACGTAATCTACCAAAAAGCTTACTACGAGTCTACCAATTTTCTGACACATATTTTAATATGCATATCTCACTTCAACTCTCTAAATCGATGTGAATTCCAAGATATTTTTAGCTTTTAACTTGTTCAATGCATATATCTCTAATTTGTATATCAATTTCAATACACTTTGATAACATATATCTTGTTCCAAAAAGCATACAAACAGTTTTAGTGTAATTTATAAACAAATTATTTTTACGCATCCAATCATCTAAATTTAGCATTTCCCTATTAATAACAGACTGAACCTCTTTAGCATCTCTATTGGAGAAATATATAACAGTATCGTCAGCATAGAGGTGAACTGAAGATCGCTTGAATATATCAGGTAGATCATTAATAAATATGGTAAACAATAAAGTACCTAAAATTGAGCCCTGTGGCACACCATGAGCTAAACTTCTTTTATTGGAGGTAGCATCATTTACTACAGTTACTATTCTTCTCTTTGATAAGTAACTCTCAAACCAATTTAAGGCTGTGCCTGTTACACCAATACTCGATAATTTCTTAAGGAGCAATGCATGATCAACCATATCAAAAGCTTTACGCAAATCTACAAAAACTGTTCCCGTATACACACCTTTGTCCATTGCCATTAACCATTCATCGATTATTGTATGTCTGATGGTGATGTAACAATTGTAATTGTATGACTCGTTCGAGAACTTTAGTATTGCATGGCAATAACGAAATTGGTCTGTAATTATCCGGATTCGATTTTTCACCCTTGTTATGAATTGCTATCACCTTAGCGATTTTCCATGCTGTAGGTACTCTGCCATGCACGATCGATTTATTTATCAAATGCGTTATAGATTTAAGCAAAATATCAGCACAAGTTTTGAAAATGTGTATACATATCCCATCAATTCCATCTGACTTTTTATTCTTTAATTTTCGTATCTCAATCATTACATCAGCCTCAGATACAACATTAAAGTGTAATATATCATCACATGGTACTGACCTACACACATAGGAAGGCCTATGTATATTTGTATCATGCTGATTATTCAATAATTTACTCACAACATACTTGCAAAATGATAATTGAATGTACATGCTTGAATGTAAGAATCATCAGTGCTTGGAGTATTCAACCTTACATTATATGGAATAAATGATTTAAGAACTTTCCATGTCTGATTTCTATTTGAACATTCAGACAATTTATTATTATACAAATTCTTCTTTTCTTTTCTAATATAAATGTAACACTATTTCTCATTTATGTATATTTTGTCCATAACTGATCAGTACTCTTATCAATTGCTTTCTTTTTCATTGCATCCCGTTTCTTAATCAAATTAAATATTGTTTCATTCATCCATGGAGAATTTTTCTTTCGCATGCGTTTGGTTTGTATAGGTTTTGTATAACCGATATGATCGTTTCTTCCCATTTCCTAACCGCATCGATTAAGTCATCACTTATCTAAATTTCACTCCAGTTAAACCTTCTTAAATCATTACGTAATGCATTCCAGTCAATACCACAATTCTTTCTGAATGTTATTTTATTATGGTTATGAGTTGTTAAAGTGATCCCTGTAAAGTGTCAGATATTGCACAAAGGGACATTTGAGACTTCAATCCTATATCAATATCATTGTAAAATACAATTGAAAGATTTGTGAAAGTTTGAAAGAAAACGAACACTGTTTACCTAGTGAAAAAACGAATATTTAGTTCATATTTTGTCACCGAATACTGATGGCCTGCCGTAGATTTGTCGCAGTAATAGTCGTCCGTTTGACGATATCCGCACCCGTGTGTACAGACGGTACAGAGTTTTCTTTTCTTTTTTTAGGTTTAAGTGCGATCAGTCCTTGAAAAACACCCTTTTTAAGGAAAACGTCGACGACGCTGTATATCTGAAAATAATACCCTTTCCACACTTGTTTTGGACGTGGGTACGTAGCCAGTCATGTTGGAAGCGTTTGGTACACTTTCCATGGAACTGCGCGGTACGCGGTAAACTAGGGCGTGTAAATGGAACATCATAATAACATATACATTATACTTATTTTACAAGCACAATATCCCTGCCCTTCTTGATAAAGAAAATGATGACAACAATGATAATCTTATATAGTCGATATTGCACACGGAAATACAAACATAATCAGTATGCAGAGAACATAATAAAGACAAAGCGAGAGAGAGAGTGAGAGAAAGAGAGCTAAAACATGTGATTCATAAAACTTCAAGAAGTAACAGCTGGCAGATAAAGAGAGACAAAGTGAGAAATAAAATCTGAGACATGTGCATTAATAAAATAATCTTCCAACCAACTTTTTATCAAACTTCATGGTAAATTGCTAGTTATTAGTGATATTTTAAGTACGATATTTCATTACATTTTTGTCTCCCCAATTAAAGGGACAAGCCCTCTTCTACAAGCCAAATTTCAAAAGTTGCGAGGTTACTGTCTTGTATGAAAGAAAATGTCATTTAAAGGTAGTTCAGATTCGTCAAATGAGATGCACGGCGCCATCTTGCATACGCGTTGCGCACGGTGCGTAATGCACGTTAGCTCAGTGTCATGCGGTGCGCGCAAACTAACCCAGTTCAAAATGGCGACCCGCTGTGTAGCATCCCCACGCTTGATGCCCTTAAACAGCATGCCTGAAAAAAATCAGAGCTTGAAATATCTTTTTCGTGGAGTTATAGCCCTCAAAATAATAAAACGACTGGTAGCGTTTAATTGTGCATTATACGTGTATTCAACCGGTGGGAAAGTTCGGACACGGATTACACGGAGTACCACGTTGCTGCCCGTGACCCCTACGTGACCCGCACACATACCCGCGCTACGTGACCAGCACACAGATCAAACCTAGGCACAAGCGAATACTAAACAAAATATTCAAACCTCGCTAAACTGACTACATGTAATTGTATATTCTTCATTTTCGACACCCTTTTCCTTGACATACCTTTACAAATGTCGGCTTCACAATACCATTACAAAAATAAGTACAATATTGTTGTAATATTACTATAAATCAGTTAAACGCCTTCATTGACCGATATATAGGTTGGTGGAGGGACGCATTCGTTTGTCATTGATGTGTGTGTGTGTGTGTGTTACATTCATCCCCATCCGTCTACTGGAAACTGTTCAGACGATTTGTAAAAAGGGGCGGGTCCCTTTTAACAAAATAATCACATTAGATTGTTCTCGACTGGACCTTCGCATTTGTCATTGTAGTTGATTCTTTAAGAAAAATATCTGCTCAAAACATTTTAAATTTCAATATATATATTTTTTTCTTTATCAGATGGATGTCAACTGGAACTACGTATCAGCCTTTACTGTTAACGTAATCATTATTATGGTCGGTGAGTATTTATAATCGTACTTACATTTAAAGAACGATGTGAAGCTTCGTTTTCGTTCAATCCTAATATTACTGCATTACAAAACATAATATTATTAAACCTAGACGCACAATCTTTATTGAATGGAAAAAAAAGAACTACCACGCATTGCTACGACTTATCCACACAAATTGCCACCGAATAATCTAGTTTCATTGCATTTTGCGGTAGCTCTAATACGTGGCTTTAACATGATGGTTTTAAAAGGTACAAAGAACAAGAACAATTTCGTCCCGAGAAGCCGAAAATGTTCCAATGCCAGCTTCAATTTTGCCTACTGTCGACCACTTTGACAGAAAGTCCATTCAATCTAGTATTTGTCACACATTATTGTTCAGTACAATTCAAATTTGTTAGTCACAGATGTATTAAGCACCTGTGACCTATGAATTTGAATTGTAATTGACGAAAAAGCGTGACGAACGACTAAATTGAATTGACTTGTTGTGAAATTGGTCAAAGTATACAAAATTGAAGATGGCATTGGCACGTTTTCGACTTCCGATTGCTGTACTAGTTTCCAAGTTATATAGAGGACCAACTGTGTGCAATAACTGTCCGTCACCATTTTCAGTGTAAATACATGAATATGCATAAATGGGTTTTTAGATACTCGTATACAATCAGCATAATTCAGGATCCACTGAAGGGAAATAAGTCGACAAAAGGTATCTGAAAGCACCGCTCTTCTCCTTTAATATGCTACCAAATATTTGATTTAAACTACCTCGTCAATAACTTCATACCTTTCCGACTGTACAATTCTGTCTGGGACATACTGCATAGATGGATCATTTAACATGTTCAAACATTTTCTTGAATTACAGGAATAATACAGGTAAACAAAGGACGTTATCTTAATATTTTGCATCGTTATTTCGTATTTTAGAAAAGGTGGAAAATTGATGGAAATGTTATTCATTAAACAATAACGAAGTCCTGTTATACAAATGTTTACATTTTGTACAAATGTATTGGATACGAATCAGTGTAAAAACTGGTCACATGTTTTGAATGTTGATCTGAGAGATTTAACTCAATGGCAGAATAGATTTAAAATTATATATTGGGTAACGCTGTAGACACACCAAATCGTGTTTATCAATTTGTGTTTGTGCAACGTCGTCTAGCGACAAATAAGTATTTATACAAAATATGCCTACACAGTTCCCTGTTTCTAATTTTGGTCAAAAAAGGAATCACAAAGTTAAGTTTATTTGTTTTGTATATGTCCATTACTGCTGCAAAACACTCAGCTTCTGTAATGGGACCTTCACATAAACATGCAGATTCTTCTTGTAAAACCAGTAAATCATATTTATCCCAGCTTCATTCATTATTTTCCTTTTCTGTGTGTCTAGTCGAATATCATTGTACTAAAACATATTGTTTGGCTCTATCACAAACCTCACAATGACATAATATTATGATTGTTTGAATTTTTTTATTTTTTATAAAATTCGTTTTTTTCTAGCTAGGTGTCTTCTTTTGTGTAGACATGCTTTTTTATTATCGTTTTTATGCAATGTAGGAAGAACCTTGATATAATGGAAACAATATTATTTAATTCATACATTTTCCCCCTTTTTTATATTCTCTGTTGTACACATATTTGCTTCATTCATGCAACTCTTCAGCGTCAGTCTTGTTTGTAATGATGCGAATGGTTTTAATCTTATTTGATCTAAATGAAAAAATGATGTATATTTATGTAAATGTGTTGATCATGTTATTGTTAGGATCATGGTATACAGGGGCGTAGACAACGGGGGGGGGGGGGGGGGGCGGGGTATCCTTCCCCTCACCCCACAAGGTGGGGGATGACATGTACAATCATCCCCCCCCCCCCCGGTTTTATGGAAGGATATTTGTTTTTATGTGTATATCTGTATACGAGTGGGAAAGAAACAATTAATTGTATGAGCTAAGACTTGTTAATTCTAACATGTCTAACGTTCAAAAAGTAATTTATACATCCACTTTAAATTTTCGCTGCGCCTTTCGCGCGCGAACAGATTATCTCAATTTGTTGTGTAACTTGCGTATGGTATGGGATGAGTACACTGTAGTTACAGTGTAGGCTGGCATTGTTCTGGTTGCTTGTGTGACGTGCGCCAAATTGCACCATTTTAAGTATATAAATTCAAAATCTTCTCTGTGGGAGGGGGATACTCCCTCCCAAACCCTCCCTATTTGGCTCTGCCCCAGCCCTCGGTAGCTTCGCCCCCTCGGTACTCATTCTTGGCTATGTTGTTGGATTATACATAATGTGGCATATGGCTTATGTTGGAACTGTGAATGACACTATATATAAATACAATATTTGTGTGTGTGTTGGGGTGCATATTTATTAGTGTGTCAATATTTGTTTTCTTCGTGAAAATATATTCAAAATTTCTGGTCGATCAAATCATAACACGCTTTCCCAGATACAGTCAATGTTAAGCCCAAATTTCCTATCTAGATAAGCACCAAAGTGCACGATTTAAAGTCTAAAAATGCAAAAGCTCCCTACCGTGGGAGGGGGACACCCCCCTCTAACACCCTCTCCCCGCTCAGTCACTTTCGCTCCCTCGGGCTTGGTCGCTTTGCTTCCTCGCAATGTCTCACATCTGGCTCAACGTTGGCGGCCCTGTGAGTGTGGTTGGGCATGAGTTCCTACACACACAAAATCGTGAGCCCCCCTTAGGTTTTTGTCCACCCCTCACCCCCCCCCCCCCCCCCAATCCAAAGCTGATTCCGGCGCGCCTGGTCTCGACCATATTAATGAATGATCTTGGCTGAAGAAAAAAAACACGTTGATTCTTTGTGTTTTTAAATATATAGTATTTCTTAATTTGTGCAAGTCGGGTGTAATGGGTAAAATTGTAAATGTTTTTGAAAAAAAGCAATACCATATTTACCAACATTTGAAAAAGCACTTCTTTGGAAACATAGGCATGATTATGTTTGTTATATATATTCTTTAACTTTATAGTTTCATGATCGTACTCCAGTGTAGGTTTTGCTAACAGCTGTTCAAATATGGCAACACTCAAATATAGAAAGGATATATATACAATGTACAAGACATTACCGGCATTTCTCTTTAAAAAGGATAGTTGGTTTTTGTTATAGAGCGCACAGTTTTCGTCAAACTGAATTTTATTAACCAAAGCCTGCACCATTACATTACAAACAAATACTTTTAACTTTATCATGATCGAAAGTTTATTACAAACGACTAAGCAAACAGTATGTTATTATTAAAAATAAAGACGTTTAAGTTAAAAACTGAATTATTGTGGGGCCCCACAACAACTACAAATGGTTATATTTATGGATATTTCAGCCGTCCCTGAACCGATTCTGTTAAATAAAAATGATGTGGTGTAGCGCCCTCTATACAAAAACTCAGCTATCCATTTAATATTGTTTTTGTTTTTTTATTTACAAGCTTATTGGTCATGCCGAAACAATTACTTCTTTAGCAGAATATGCATGATTTTTTCTTTCTTTCAATTATGTATAGCTCCAGGATCGTTCTCTGAGTGCCAGTTTATCGAGCAACTGTTGCAGCGATGGATACGGTGCTCAACTACACCCTGCAACCAAGACGTGCCGGAAGGTTCAGGACGAGAACGGGGCGATGGTCCAGACCATCCCGAAACTGATCCACCCGTCGCGTTTTGAACAGGACACCGTCGTGCGCTAGGCAGAGTCGCTTGGTATTCCACCGGGAAAGAGAATATGTCGAATCCCAGGTAAGTCAGGATCATGAATTAGAAAATTATATCAGGGGACAATTTTTTTTGATGTAATGTATATCGTGTGGAGAGAGTGAGAAAGACGCTAAGTCGATGTTTGACGAAATTCAATAAAAGCCTTACGGTCCATGGAGGTCGGACGCCTCCTCTTTAAAATGCCATTTCTTTTTTTCAAATAATATAGGCTTCTCATCCCTTTTCACATTTTGTCGTATGTTTTACTTCATTTTGTATCGAAAGTCCGGAATGTGTAGGTGCTACAATTAATTTACTCATTTTATCATTCAATGTGGTTCAATTTATTTCGTAATTTTGCAATGAAATTCTTCACACCTGGCGATAGATACGTTTTTATGGTAATGTTCTAATACATCATTGTTCATTCGTTTGCCTGACTTCGTCGTTCAAATTCGTCATGCAATCTAGAAGCACTGTTTCATATTCACTTTCCCATTAGGGTTTATGCAATTGATTTCATAACCGATGAATACATCAATAATTGTTTCTAAAACGATGAACTGAAAGCATAACAATTAAAGTCGATATTGCACTGCACACACGGTGATGTCAAAGAGTCCGGATTGAATAATTCATCCATGCAATAACTTAGTGCTGAAGGAGTGGTGACGTGTATATACTGCTACATCGGCGATTTAGACATCAAATGGTATTCAAAAGGATGTAAAAGGCAGTCAAGCATCCACATATTATTTGTTTCTCCAACAGATTTTGATGTAACTTGGTATCTCTCACTAAGAATTCAAAGTGCTTATACAAGTCACACTAGGAACTGGCAAGTGATTTAATGCACTTCTCTTTCTTAAAAGTTTCCATTTTGTGACTTGTACAAATGAAGCATCACTAAATGTAGCAAATAGACAAATTGTAACATACAATTTTTATCGGGAAAGTTGTGAAATAACTGGTCAAGAAATATAATGAATGTCAGAATGATTTGCAAGAATGGAACAACATTGAACATAGGAAGAATGGCACATTACGAACATGTGACGAACCGTCTCCGAATTAGCTTGTAGAACTCCTTGACAATGTGACATGGACGGTCAAACACTACGGGAATGTCAGGGGACCAATTAATCTCTATCTATTATTTATCAATATATATATTTGTTTTGCTCTTTTGAAGGTCTTATATCTGTTTGTTTTCATTTCTATGCCAGACTGCCACCGCAGCCCTTGTAAGAACGGATGGTGCGAGGAGACTATGGTGGGTTACGAGTGCCACTGCTCACCGGGTTTCGCCGGTCCAGAATGTAATTCCGGTAAGAATGGTCCATTAACTAGTGCCATGGTCGTCTTGAGTGAACATACTAAAACATGATTGTATTAATGTGTTGATTCGTTCTTAAATGCACGCTATCGATTATTAAAGGACAATGAAACCCAAGCAAAATGTTGCTTTCATAGACTTGAAGAGATTAAGAGAGATACTCTCTGAAAGTTAGAGCATAATCGGGCCATAAACAAGAAAAACTATGGCTCTTTGAAGATGCCCATTTATTCCTATGGGGAACTCAAATTGGCAACGCACTCTGATAGGTTTGTGGACTACTCCCCATATGTTTTGTACACATATTTTTCCTATTTTTACATTTTTCTTCATAGTCACACTTTTCCATTCCCCAAACTCACGATATGTTGTGTATGAATGTATATTTACAAAACATATGTTGAACTCAAACGGAGGGTAAGCATATATTTTGAGAAAATTTAACAAAATTGACATTTTGTGTACAAAACTTATGGGGAGTTGTCCACAACTTTGCCAGAGTGCGTTGCCAATTTGAGTCACTTATCTAAACAAATGGATATTTTCAAAAAGCCATAGTTTTCTTATTTCTTGACCGATCGTGCTCAAACTTTCAGAGATTATTCCTCCTAATCTCTTTAAGTCTATGAAAGTAACATTGTACTTGGGTTTCATTGTCCTTTAATAAGTTGTAAACTGTGTGTGAAGAGGATTAAGACCTATTCCTGTAAGCTTTATGAACCCTTATGAAGACCAGGGTCAAGTGGTTTATTGCATTAAATGTTGGCATACCCCCAACCCGCTTTATGAAAAATTGACAATGCCAGACAATTCTGATCATTAACATTGACAAGCCAAAGGCAAGGCGAAAGACACTGGGGAAGCTGGTGTAATTGAGAGAGTCGCACTGAATGCACTAGTTTGGTTATATTATATCCATTTGGATCTTATTGGTATCTTGTAATTGTAGCATACTACAATATCAGGTACTGTGGACTTTCTAAATAAAGTGGGAACACTGATTGCGGCACCCGAGCACTCCTGGCTCACACATACCTTGCTTTTGACTGAATTCCAGGAGCATTTTTTGTCGGCAAATAATTTTTTCTTGCTGAATCCTAGGGGGATGTTTCACAAAGATCCTAAGTTGAAATTAAAAGGATAGTTGTGTTTTGGTATAGAGGGCGCTACTCAAAATATTTTGTATTGTGAGATAATGAAAAACTGAGTGCAGAATTCGAAAGAGCATGCCATTTTAATGACAGAATAAACTTTATTTGATCAAAATCCGTTAAGAAATGGCTAAAATATACATAAACATAATAAATTGTAATAAATGTGGGCCACCACAATTATTTGACAATTTTGGACCAGCCGTTACATTTTTGTTTAAATGCTTCCTCTCTTCACAAATTGACAACACTTTTTGTTTAGATAGTTGTTCATTATCTCTCTATCGATTGAAACTGATGGGTGTTTAGAGAGTGTCCTTTCGAGTTTTAACTGCTCTTTTTTTTTATGATAACAGGCTTTTTACTTAGTCATTTGTAATTTGTATTCCTTTCGAGCATGGTAGAGTTATAACTATTAGTTTGTAATGTAATGATGCAGGTTTTGCTTACTAAAATTCAGTTTGACCAAAACTGTACTCTCTATACCAGAACTCAACTTTCCCTTTAACTCTTAATTCGACTTAAAGATTATGAAAAGCCGTTAGTATCTTTGAAAATATGTTTGTTAAAGTTGTTTTAGAAGGCTTAACATGTTGCAACAAATTATTAATTTGTTATATTATCAAGGAGATTTTATGTTATTGATGTAAAATGTATGTAAAGTAAAACAAAAATGCATTTTTGCTTTTTAATATATTTCATTCCAAGGCCAGTAATGGCTTTCCATATTATGTTAAGTTTAATTTAGGATCTTTGTGGATCACCCCACAGGTGTTTTTTTTTCTCCAAATATTACACACAAAATATTTGGGTAAACTTACCAAAGTATTATACTAAATTGATGACACTAAAGTGACACACATAATGAGTCACAATCACGGATTAAACTGAGTAACAATCTTCATATTTAGTTTATGCATGTTCGTTTCTAAGCAAGTCTTTTTTTGATTACATTTGCCTCTATATTGACACATCAAGTGAGTATTTCGTTATAAATTGGTATAAATAGTTGATTAATCCATCATATTTAATATTGATCTTGATCTTTCTACGAGTCGTAAGGCCTCCGATCTCTTTATTATTACAATTATTACACGACTTATGCGGATTATCGCCCCAGCCAATCACATTATATGCAACCTAATTTCCCAAATATTGTACAGTAATGTTTGATAATAGGATATAGCTCTTAACGAATTGAAGTACAGTAATTCTTGTACGGAAACAAAAATCGCTTACTAATTTAAAGGGATAGATGAGTTTTGGTAAAGAGAGTACCGTTTTGTTCAAACTGAATTTTAGTAACCAAAACCTGCATTACAAATTAACAGTTATAACTCCACCATACTCGAAAGTAATAAAACAATACAAATGACTAAGTAAAAAGCTTGTTATCATTAAAAAAAGAGCCTCTAAAACTCAAGAGGGCACTTTTCAAAGCTCATTGGTTTCATCCATTTTAAATAAAATATTGTGCATGTGATGTTTTGTTAAAATAGTGACTCGATAGACACATAATCAACAACTATTTAAAAACCTTTTTTGTAGATTTTTGAAAAGAGGAAGCATTTTAAAAGATTTTTAACGGTTGGTTCAAAATTCTCTAATAATTATGGGGCCCCACATTTATTACAAAAGGTTATGTTAATGGATATTTCAGCCATTTCTGAACCGATTTTGATTTAAAAATAGTTTATTCTGTCATTAAAATATTATGCTCTTTCAAATTTGACACTCAGTTTTTCATTATCTCACAACAAATTATTTGTGTAGCGCCCTCTATACCAAAACTCAACTATCCCTTGAGTACGTTTTCATGTAATTTTCTCTTGGAAACTCCGTACGCGATTGAGAACTTGACGATCGCCATTGTGTAATTAGTTGATTAATCCATCATATTTAATATTGATATTGATGTTTCTACCAGTCGTAAGGCCTCCGATCTCTTTACTATTACAATTATTAAACGACTTATGCGGATTATCGCCCCAGCCAATCACATTATATGCATTCACGCACTACTGGTAATAGGCACGTCGCGTCATTGATATGACCATTAGTATTATTAAAGATACAAGAACACTTACCAATATTATGAGAGCCGATATTCGTTGCATGGAAACATAATGAATTGATATTTGTGTGCAATCCTGACACTGCGTATGCAGTATGCAATTATTTTAATTGTCGACGTTAAGAATAAATGAACACAACTTGCACTGCACACACGTCCAAACGTACACACGCGTACACGCCCACACAGGTAGACACACACCCGGACATAAACACACAATTTCGAAAAGGCCTTTGTTCCTATGTTTACCTTTTTTATGTGCAAAGTCTATGGAGATCTCAAAATCTCGTAGTGAACGGGTTAATAAGCTTAGTTAGGGGCTGTTGATATCAAACAATAGACAAGAGATAGCAAGCGGTGCTAGCGTCGTCTTGTAGTATTGGTGTGGTCTTTCATTGCCTGCACCCCCAGATTAAAATGTTTGACAATGGCCTTATTTCCGGTTAAATTAATATAATAATAATTATGTCATATTCATTTACACTGATATCAGGATCATTCAAGCACACTTATTCACTTTTCATCGCGGTAATGCTGGCGCCGAGTACAATTGTCATGCAAGAAGACTTCTTAAAGAAGAATTCCGGGCGAGTTTTTAAAAAATACAGTATATTGGAAATAAATCTAGGGATGTGCTTGAATATTTTCAGGATTTGACTCTCTTTGGTTGATTTCTAAGAGATTTTTCTAATGTCATTAACTCTGAGGAAATAATTAAATTTACTGCACACAATCATTAGACCCTTAGGTAGCACCCTCACTTTGCTCAATTTCTTGAGTAGGCTTGAATCCGATGCCACTGCATTGTGATCACTGCATGTGTCATTCATAATAGCCGGTCATGCAGAGCAAATTCAATAACCACGTTTACAGGACTTTGTGTCTGTTCAAATTCCAATGAAAGCCAAACGTGTTACAATTTCGGGCAGGCAAGTATTTTCAAACACTTCAACAATGCAGTAATGCTCAAAGGCACGGTTGAGTGGCGCATCGTGGACTAAACTATTCATGATCGAGCATTGTATTGGTCCCATCAAAAGAACACATTTGATGCAGTGTAAAAACATAGATAGGCGCATAGTGAGGGTTGTACGTCACGAATTGGTGCATTGTGGGATAGAACAAGCTCGCTCGCGAATTTGTGTCATTAAAATTTCAAAGCCAATTATAAGAACCCACAATCATACTTTTTCATACAAAATTGTGTTTATTGACCTAGAATATCTGTCTTTCAATCATTAGAAGCTTGAAATCGTGTGGAAGTCCACTTTAAAGGGACTGTCCCCCTTTTGCAAGCCAAATATAAAAAGTTGCGAGGTTATTGTCTTATATGAAAGAAAATGTCATTTAAAAGCATGCCTGAAAAACAACTAGAGCTTGAAATCTCTTTTTCGTGGAGTTATGGACCTCAACATAATAAAAACGACTGACAGCGTTTAATTGTGCATTATACGAATATTCACCCGGTGCGAAATTTCGCACACGGATTCCACGGAGTACCACGTTGGGCTTTTTCGAAACGCGCGTATAATGGTGGCATCGATGTTTGCGCACATAACATTCAATACATCATTTTGACAAGAAATATACTGATTTGTATAATGATCCTAATACCAGTTTATTCAGAATATTCTGTAGTATAATAAACATGTATCGGTTTTAAGATCACTCAATTCTAATGATTTATTTCGGCTTGTTTGTGAAGCCCTCCCATTTGTATTGGCCAAAAGATAGGGCATCGAAGTTCGCGCATAAGTTTTCCCATTAATTAGTACGCGCATTTAAAAGGCCTTTGTAGCTGTCTTAACTGTCATTTTCGAGGTATTTTCAAGCACGCACAAAACGAAAAGGTTTTGAAGGTCGCGCATTTATAACGTATGCATACGTAATGGTGTTGAGCAGCTGACAAGTTAGCTGCGCGAAATTAACTGCTCGAACTTGAATGCCGCGCGAACTTAAATGTCCTGACCATACCTTTTACGTATACCGATATATCACACTTCACACTGAATTTACTGAGTGGCCCATATTTATTGTGGGGCTGGTTTATAGCCGGTTCGCTCCGTCACAGTACGAACACCTTAAAGTTACATCTCGCGATGGAGGGAATAGTATGACGTCATAATATTAAATGCCCCCTCTAGAACAAGTTGGATTTTTCTGTCTAGTAGGGTCCATGACCGTATAGGGACATCCAGGACTAGAGTGCTGCGACGAACTGATGACTGATGTGGCTTTTCAGTCGCTACCCTTGTGCAAGGTGTACGAACGTGTTTATCGAGGAAGACAACGTTAGCTCGATACCTCAGATCGAGTGTATACCTTGAATGAATAGCCTCTTTTGTTCCGTCTATTGAAATACATCATTACGCAGCGGTATATTCCAACGTTCCAGGCGCTCTATGAAAATGTAATATACAACTACATGTAGGTTATGAGTTTGACAATACATTATGCGCAATCGACACATCATCGCAACCCATCGCAAGCACCGTCTGATCCAGGCAATTATCATGGAAGCTGACACCATCCTTCCAATAAAAGGGATAGTTGAGTTTTTGGTATCGAGAGTATATTTTTTGTCAAACTGAGTTTTAGTAACCAAAGCCTGTACCATTACATAACTATAATATAAACTATAATATATATAATTTCACCATGCCCGAAATGTATAACAAATTACAAACGACTAAGTAACAAGCTTGGTATCATTAAAAAAGAGCCGTTCAAAGTCAAGAGGGCGTTTTCTAAAAGAAAAACTGATGTGATGTTTGTGCATGTTTATTACACAACTTTAAATACACAAGAAATTGTGTCTACTGTTGATTGACATTGACTGCCAAATCGTTAATGATTAGATGTCGAGATAATAAACAACATAAAAACATCTTTCGTACGTTTTTGATGGTGTATTTTTTTTCAACGACTAGTTCAAAATGTAATCATTGTTGGGACACCGCAATTCTTACAAATCGTTATAATAATGGATATTTCATCAAATGTATCAAATAAAATGTATTCTCTTATTGAAATTGTATACTCTTTCGAATTTAAAATTCAGTTTTTCATTACCTCACTTTAAGAGTAGGTCGTTCAGCGCCCTCTTTACAAAAGCTCAACTCTCCCTGTATAATTGCAGTCATTTTTGACGCATTATACGCGCGATTCAAAGATGAGGCTCCGCGCGCGGGCACATATTGCAAAATGTGGTTAAAACATGCCTTTCTTTAATCGCTTATGATATGAAAATTACTAAATGAAAGTATAAACATGTAGCATCAGATGTATGTATTGTCTCTTTTATACTTCTATTCCATCAAGATATCAACGAGTGTGCTCGTGTGGAAGCCGAGTATCCATTCTCTTATTGAAATTGTATACTCTTTCGAATTTAAAATTCAGTTTTTCATTACCTCACTTTAAGAGTAGGTCGTTCAGCGCCCTCTTTACAAAAGCTCAACTCTCCCTGTATAATTGCAGTCATTTTTGACGCATTATACGCGCGATTCAAAGATGAGGCTCCGCGCGCGGGCACATATTGCAAAATGTGGTTAAAACATGCCTTTCTTTAATCGCTTATGATATGAAAATTACTAAATGAAAGTATAAACATGTAGCATCAGATGTATGTATTGTCTCTTTTATACTTCTATTCCATCAAGATATCAACGAGTGTGCTCGTGTGGAAGCCGAGTATCCATGTGACGTACAGCACGGATCATGTCACAACACGGACGGCTCCTTTGAGTGTCACTGTGATGAAGGTTGGATGCTCATGGAGTCTCTGATGTGCGAAGGTAGATAACCCTTTCTCGTGTAATCTTGCATTGTACTGAGCTGTAACGGTTCATCTCTCACTGAACCTATTTTGGCGTTTTAAGACTCTCTAATTCCTATATTTTTCTATCAGTCACTTTCATGATAGGCACAGCTCCTTGTATTGTCTTCTGTTTATATAATCCTTCTCGCACTTTGCCTCGTAAACCTTTAATATCACTTCCCCGCTCCCCGCTAATTTATACACTCTCATCACACTTCCTTTTACTTTGAGCCACTGAACACTTGCACCCTCTAACAATTCCAATCCCAGTTCGATTAGTCAAACTAACCCTGACTCTCACCCACTCACAGTTGTTTTCATTGTTATATGTAGTATCCCCCCCCCCCCCCATCCACACACGTGTATAAATATCGTTAATAGTATGTATTCTCTCTGTAGTAACGTTCTCGTGTTCCCCTGACGAAGATCATGCAAGAAATGTAAAGCTTTTCCATAAACGACTCCCATTTATCACACTGAACAAAAGGTCTGATCGAGAAACCCCTTTAAAAAATATATGCTTGCTTTGACTATGCCCAAAACAAGCGCCGAGGTTTGGCAATCATTGCAACTCATCGCGATCCCCTTCGTTCTTGAAAGCTTCCACTGCGTTGCCAACTCGATCTCAGAGACCATACTACGTTTTTTCCCGCCGCGCGCATATCACGCTGGACAGGGATGCAGTGGAAGCGCCGCGTGACCGCAGTGCCAAGAAGGCCTCAAAGTCAACTTATTTAACAGCTTTAGCCTTTAGGGCTAGGCTAGGATCCAATATTACATAGTTCATTAATGCAGGTTGATTTGATTTAATGCGTAGGCATATTAACATTTAGACTTAGATATAGACGGTTTGTTAAAGGGATCTAGTAACTTTGTTGACATGTGCAAAAAGTGATGAATGGTTAATGCAATGTATATTGTTGTTATCTCATATGTCTACAGGGTATTGTGTGAAAATTTCAAGTCAAATGGACATTGCATGGCCAAGTAATGAGCGAAAATGCAAAGTGATAATTCACCAACTCACTGCACTCACTTTGTACACGATAAGAAAAACTCCGGGCTAGTTTTTCTTATCTGAATACTTCAATCGTACATATCTTTGTAACGAAAGGGAAATTTGAGAAACCGAAACCTGTCCCATGATTTTATTGTTAATACGAATACAACAAGGTATGAGGGAACCGCTAGAATTAAAATTATTTTGAGGATTTGGACAATGTTACTAAGTCCCTTTAAACATTGGTCTACACCTATCTCGATCTACTTATTATAGTCTTGTACGTCGTAGATATATAAAGACTTCATACTTCATACATCTAGAGCAGTTATGTGTTATTGTCGGATTGGTTATTAAACTTGAATTAAACCAACATCTACACTAGCTTACTAGATGGCTAGGCTAGATAAAGCTAATTATTATCTTATTCCTTATCACAAGTCTACTTAATATTATTGTCAGTACTCTATGCAGGGTGGCCCCCCAAAAAAACGGAACAGGGCACTTCCCAAAATAAAGTAACAAAATGATTATGTCTATTGGATATAGGGTGTCTTTTCCAATGAAAAACCATACCAATAACATTAATTTTGGACGTGTAGTTTTTGTTTTAGGGTGCTTTGAGTGAGACATGTCAGGTTCCCATTGTTGTCAATATTTACCAAGGTAGTGTCTGATAAATGAGAATTTCTGCTCGTAATACTATCGAGCAACTTTGCCCATTCTCTCGGCACACAGCTGAATGCACACTAACAATGGCGCGCGGATTTATCGCCTGCTCAAAGGTATGACGGGCAGTAAGTGCGATTTTTCAGGCACTGACATGGTAAAAATTGGCAAAAATGGGAACCTGACATGATATTACTCAAATCGCCCTAAAACAAAAACTACACGACCAAAATGAGTATTTCTGGTATCGTTTTTCATTAGAAAAGACACTCTATCCGATTGACATGATCATTGTGTTACTTTATTTCGGGAAGTGCCCCGTTCCGTTTTTTTGCCAAGTCAAAGAAATACGTTGTCATTATGAACCATTTATCATAATGACACATTTTTTTTTGTGGCATTATAAGGACATTGTGGTCAAAATTTGACCAAACATTTTGCTTAACCCGTTCCCTACAAGTTTCCGAAGTCTCCATATACTTTGTCCACAACCAACCCGGTTCCCGTGGACAAGGGGTTAATATTGGCCAAATTTGCATGGATTTTTAACATTTTGGCCAAAATGTCTCTATACAGGGTGGCCCCAAAAAACGGAACGGGGCACTTTCCAACACATAGTAACATCATTAATATGTCCATCGGATCTTTTCCAATAAAAAAAAACGATACGGGCAATTTCACGGTTAGTAACGTTACATTTGAAGGCATCTTATCAATCATCTTACAATATAATAGGATGTTACATAAAGATGCCTGAATATTTTCTTTAAATGGTTGGTACATTCAATACCTCCTGACAAAACCTTCTTCACACAATAATTAAAAACAGTTTCAGTGAGTGACAAGACAAACTCAAATTTTGGTTAGTAAAACAAGGACATGGAAAAAACAATGAGTCCTTGCGAAAAATATGTCTCGTAAGCTGGAGTCATCTAGAATAAATTTTGTATTATTAAACCATTGGCAGAGAGTGTCTTGGCAAGTGGTGTGATGCATAAAATATTGAACTATGTCTTTTCGGTTTTCGTAGAAACAACACAGAAAACCTGGTTAGTAACGTTACGGTTAGTAACATTACAGTTTGTCCGTCCAAATTAAATTTATGTTTTTAGCATGATAATGCATTTCAAATTCATAGAGGTGACACTGGTTGGTGTAATATATAGAATTTTTATATTATCCAACAGAAAAAAATTTTATGAATTTCTTTATTATCCTATAAAACCGTGTTTCGAACATCTGTACTTCCACATGTGCCATTTCATGTATAGTTCTGTTTCTCCGTAACGAGGACACGACAGTGTCACATGGCTTAAATGTGTGACATTAAAGCTCTCTCTGTTTTACTGTGATTCCTGAGATACTGAAGCTTGAAAAAGAACCAGGCTTGGAGAAAAAAGTAATAGAAAATTCACATCATGGAATTGCTAATACCAAGACCAGTCATGTTGGTCGTGTAGTTTTTGTTTTGGGGCGCTGTCAGTGACACAATGTCAGGTTCGCATTTTTTTCAAATTTTATTAATCACACTTACTGCCCGTCATAACATTGAACAACGAGCAATACGCGCGCAATTGTTAGTGTGCATTCAGCTGTTTGCCGAGAGAATGGGCATAGCTATGACGGGCAGTAAGTCCGATTTATCAGGCACTGACAAAAATGGGAACCAGACATAGTGACACTTACAGCGCCCTGAAACAAAAACTACACGACCAAAATGACTGTTCCTGGTAACGTTTTTCATTTGAAAGGACACCCTATTATATCCGATAGACATAGTAATTGTATATCTATATTTTGGGAAGTGCTCCGTTCCGTTTTTTGGGGGGCCACTCTGTATTGCCACCGATAAAATTTTTCATTATGACAAAGTTGTCATAATGACAAAATATTTCTTTGTGAAACACCCCACAGGTCAACACTTTTGACAATGACAAAGACAATATCACAATGACTTTTCAATATCTCATTCATTCTCTCTATTAAGATGTCGATGAGTGCGCTCGTGTGGAAGCCGAGTATCCATGTGACGTACATCACGGATCATGTCACAACACGGACGGCTCCTTTGAGTGTCACTGTGATGAAGGTTGGATGTTCATGGAGTCTTCGATGTGTGAAGGTAAGTCGTGTAATATTCATTTATATGTCAATCTAAACTCTATCTAGAATCGATTTATCGATATACGTGTATGCTCTTTTCACATGCGCAGTAAAAAAACAAGTCGGGTTTGTTCATGCGTCTTGCCGGGATCTTTTCATGGGTAGTTTGTTATTCAGCAACGCTCGTTATTAACTGGGGGTTTCGACACCTCGAACCACTAATCACAGGTGCGACTAAACAACCTTTGTTTGTATTTTTATACGGTAATTCCCTTGAAGGATGACCGTTGATAGATCGTCTTTAATGGTAACATAATATATAACATGTTTATATATGTTTGTGTGTATGCATATACTTTTTGTTATAATATAACAAAAAGTACATATTATGTCTATCCATCTTTGAATCTGTTTGTATGTCTATCAATCTATGTATATTAAGGCATTGTATATGCATTAAAGCCTTCCCCATCGTGATAACGAGGTTTACATTGGAGCCTTTATCATTTGAAGTCTAGCATTAGGGTAAAATACTTAGGAGTGCATCGATTTATCCATCTATCAATATTTTGGAAAAAAGGGCCGACAGTGAAAATCGCATTAAAATGAAAACACTTATTCAATCGTCAAAGAAAATAACAATGGCTGATATTTAATTTTCTTCTAACCATCAAGATATCAATGAATGTGCTCGTGAGGAAGCCGAATATCCCTGTGACGTACAACACGGACTATGTAACAACATGGAGGGCTCTTTTGAGTGTCACTGTGATGAAGGCTGGATGCTCACAGAATCTCTGATGTGCGAAGGTAGGTAACCTTCTTTGTCTCCTCTTGCATTGTCTTGCGATGTGATGAGCTGTAATGGTTCATCTCTAAATTTACCCTGACAAGCCTAAGCTATTTTGGCGTTGCCATGCCGGGCTCTCTAATTCCTTTATTTTTCGATCGAACACTTTAGTTTTAGCACATATGTTGAGCAAGTAAACGTCTATAAGTAAACATCAGAGTATTGTCATACGGTCACCATATATGAAGGCGCTATTTACTATGATATGATGAGAAATATTGAAAATGCTCTGGACTCAGAGCTGTTTTGGCCAGATGGACTGATATATGTAGTAAAATTGAACTGTAAAGCATACGTATGTACCATTAGATATTCTACAACATGGATCATGTCATTGCTGTGGTATTTGATGGATGTAAGGGGCTCATTATGTCCACAAAGTCATTATGGAGGTGACCTTCAGAAGAGGAAGCAAACACATTACAGAACGTGATAGTGTGTGTATGCAATATCCTCAATTTTTACCCCGTTAAGGTGAACCAAATTTCCTTTTTTTAAAGTATTTGTAAACATCATGAGAAACCCCATTAGCATTTTAAATTCAAAACTTATGTTAATTGGTGATTTATCACAAACAATTTATTATGTTAAACGTTTTAAACAAATGTGCGTTTTGCTAATAAGAGTAATTCGATTACAGGGATAACGTGTTCTCCTGCACTCGCAAACCCGAGCAACGGATCGGTGTCTTGCACGGACTCCACCAGCTACAACAGCGTCTGCTCCTATACCTGTGCTACGGGGTTCACCCTGATATCGGGTAGCAGTCAGCGCACCTGTACATCGTCTGGCTGGTCCGGCTCGCAGGCAGTTTGTCAGGGTAAGTGACACACATGGAATCGCCCTTTTGCCACACTCCAGTATCATTATACATGTGTGTTTACCTTATGTAAGTGCCTGTAGATCTTACATTTACCATATAATATTATACTGATAATGTCCATACGTGTGATTTGCGGAAATGGGTTAGCGATAATCGGATAACTCCACAAATGTTCCTATTTTGTTATTATCTAAAATGTTATGTTTCACCTGCTAACATGAAGTTTGTTACGCATTTGCCAGGGTGCATTATCAATTCTAATTACCCAAACGAACAGATTGATATATTCAAGTGTTTTCCCAAACGTTGACAGATTAGTCCGGATATTTAGTGTCTTATAGTGAAACAAAGTTTGTTGATTTATTAATCGGGTATGATTAAATGGCGTCGAGAAGGGGAACCTAATTATATTAAACATGTTGTACTACCCTTCAGGATGGACACTGGGCAATAGGAAGCGTTACCTCTTCCCCCGGCAGCAGATGACCTGGCAGAAGGCCAAGGACTACTGTAACGACCTGCCCGAGGTTTGTTAATCTCCTGCTTTTGTGTGTTTTGTATAGGTTTTCCCAGCCAATGTCATACTTTTCTCGATTAGATTGATAATCGGATCATTAATGTTCACCCAAATGTAGCTTGCTTAGTATGATCATCATTCACATGATGTGTTTGGTCGTTTAATTTCACTTTCCGCGCCGGGCGATTCTCCATTTGCCGCATATATATTGAGCATCCATTTTCGTGAACCTTCATTCAATTCAATTCAAAAATACAAAGTGATATCACTAACTCATTGCACTCACTTTGTACACGGTTCTGACGATCCAGTGGATTATTTAACAGTCAGGACCACTTTCGCAAAACCGCTATCGGCCAAAATAGCGGAAAAGCACTATTCCGCGATTATCACGTGATACGCAGTATGGCGTCATGTTCGGTTCCACGTGTTGTGGCAATGGGGATATTTGTGCAACGACTACATTCAATTAAATTACATTTATTTTCGCTCAATGTTCTGGACAGATCATCTAAATAGTAAATGTGTAGCATCCTTGATAATTAAAGGGATCTAGTAACTTTGTTGACATGTGCAAAAAGTGATGAATGGTTGATGCAATGTATACTGTTGTTATCTCATATGTCCACAGGGTATTGTGTGAAAATTTCAAGTCCAATGGACATTGTATGGCCAAGTAATGAGCGAAAATGCAAAGTGATATTCAGTAACTCACTGCACTCACTTTGTACACGGAAGAAAAACTCGCCCGGAGTTTTTTCTTATCTGAATACTTCAATCATACATATCTTTGTAACGAAAGGGAAATTTGAAAAACCGAAACCTGTCCCGTGATTTTATTGTTAATACGAATACAACAAGGTATAAGGGAACCGCTAGAATTAGAATTTTATTTTTGAGGATTCGGACAATGTTACTAAGTCCCTTTAAACTAATGGTGTGTAGTTTGTCTAAATGATCTGGCCAGAACATTTTAAGAAAATCTTGCTCGATTATGCGGGTTCATTTTTCAAATAAACGGTTGATTCGCGCATAGACTTACGCGACAGGTGTTTGATGCCGTACGAACTGGTAAGGTACGAAATAACGAGAGAAAAAGGAGGGAGCGTGTGAGAGAGGCGTATAGCTCGGCAAGATAAGAGAACGGCAAGATACACTTAGCACGCGGGAGGCAAGAATGGCGGACACAAAGCTGCATATATGTAACAAACGGCTGAACAAAATTCTATTTTGTTTCGATCACCGATAGTATCGCATGGCACTATCGCCACGATATATGCGCCATCTAGCGACATTGATTGGAGAATAGTGGGAAACCGCTATTTTCACGATAGTGGAAAAGCGAAAGTGACTCTTTAACATCTGAACACTTCAATCGTAAATATCTTTTTAACGAGTGGGAAATCTGAAAAACCGAAACCTGTCCCATGATTTTTTTGGTAATACAAATACAACAAGTCACGAGGGAACCGCTAGAATTTCAATTGGATTTTATATAAGGATTTGGACAATGTTACTAAGTCCCTTTAAAATAACTGCATTCAAATTGAAATAACATGGTTAGCACGGACATGAGGTCATATGCAAATCGAGGAAAAAGAATATGTTTTGAATGCAGCAGTATCAATCATCATGCTATTATGCGATATCAACATGGAAATGATGTAAAGGAGAAGAATAAAAAGAAAGAAATAATCTAACATCTGAGAAGGTAGCTTATTTTACTAATTCGACTGAAAGTGATGTTTATTCATTTGTATGGATGTGTGTGTGCAGCATGTAGGTATGGTAATGTACATACGTATGTTGGCATAATAATTAGTTTTGGTTTTTCATGTATGTATTTGTGAGTAAGTGGGATTGAACGCTAAATATAGTGAAACTGTTTGCACGAAGTGCGAACTTCTTTGCGTATATGTGTAATAGAATGCAAACAAAATAAGCTTAACTGACGAACAAAGTTAATTTGAATGCATGAAACATGAATACATGAAAAGCGTAAAACATCTCAAATTATTGACCCGAAAGTGCTTAGTCTAATCATTTGTTTGTTCAAGGCTGTATATAAACGCGTATGGGGGTTACGGTGAAGTTATTTTCAGCGCTGGCCTATAGGCATGATAGGTGAACAAATTAACACTTACTAAATTAGTTTATACAAATGTGCGGGCAATATGAGGCGAATAAGGCCCAAAACAGTTTCGTCCACATCGACCAGATTTCAAGGATGAACTGAAATAAAACTTGAAAAACAAATATTCTTTCACATGTTTTTGTGTGTATATCTTAAGTAGTATATTATGTATAGACTTGTTTGCATATTCATATTTTTCACATTCGTTTTATATTAAAGGACAATGAAATCCAGACAAATTGTTGTATGCAATATAAGACACTAAATATAATGAATAGTCTCTGAAAATTTGAGCACAATCGGTCAAGAAATAAGAAAACTATGGCTCTTTGAAAAGAGCCATGTATTTCTTCGAGTGACTCAAATTGGCAACGCACTCTGGCAAAGTTGTGGACAACTCCCCATACATTTTGTACACAAAATTTCAGTTTTATTAAATTTTCTCAAAATGTATGTTTACCCTTCATTCAAGTTCAACATATGTTTTGTAGAATGCTTTTATACACAACATATCATGAGTTGGGGGAATGGAAAAATATGACTATGAAGAAAACTGTAAAAATGGGAACATTTGTGTACAAAACATATGGGGAGTTGTCCACACACTTATCAGAGTGCGTTGCCAATTTGAGTTCCCTATAGGAATAAATGGACATCTTCAAAGAGCCGTAGTTTTCTTGTTTCTTACCCGATTATGCTCTAACTTTCAGAGAGTATTCTTCTTAATCTCTTTAAGTCTATGAAAGCAACATTTTGCTTGGGTTTCATTGCCCTTTAAGAGTTGGTACGGGAACCCGTTTACGTATCCATCTCTCCTGTACATCGATGAAAATGCTAAAATTAACATTAAATTAATGTACCCATTATACCCGACTTTTCCCTTTTCCGGTTGAATTGAAATGACATAGATTAAACTATAGGCAAATCTATAGCTTTTTATATTCTTTTTCTTTTAATTTGTGTCCATAAGGTTTTGATCGGGGACTCTCACCACTTTCCGTCTCTTCTGTACATCGGTTCTCATGCTGAGGTTGGGGCCTTTATGGAGGTCATGCCCGCGGATAACATCAGATATTGGTTGAATTGCAACGACATCGAGACAGAAGGCGAGTGGATCTGTGAGCAGGACAGAACTGGAACCCGCGGTTCTTACCGAAGTAAGTTTCCTCGTTTCTATCATATCTAGGTAAATTCATGACATTTCCATTCTCTTCTTTCTCTAGCTATCCCGGGGACATAATAGTGTTCATTCGAATTGGCATACGCATTTCTTCGCGTTATATCCCAGATATGACGGCATTAAAACGCTGTTCTTTAAAACTTCATCCGTAAGCTGGTAAGCCCAAAGATACATGTGCATACAGCTCTCTAGTACTGGTGAATTGACATGACATGTTCAATGAATGTCTACTTAATAAAATAACCATCATGAAGCTAGTTACAAATTATATAACGTCCGTTTATCATGTTTATTCACTTCACACAATATTTTGCCAGAAGATTTTACTGAAGAATAATATGATGTATGTCGTAGTTTCATATACAATGTAATTACAGTGAGCCAGACCTTTACAAACCTAAAACAAAAAGTAAGTCCCCCTAAACAACTGTAACTATAACTATAAAACTGCTCATATTCTTATAACCAATACATTTCACGATTTCGTCTCGCCAAAGTATTCATATGCTAGTTAGCAAGAATTTAGAAACTTCAAATTCCACTGATTAACAATCGCAATAACATTTTACAATGGATTAACATTCACAAGAACTTGCGCAATTTCTTGTGTCTTTGGGAATTGGGTATTTTCGTCTTTGATCTTTGTACTGTCAGCCGTTAAATGTTGTATTTAACATGCCAATCGTGATTAAAACTGTTAATTAATTAAGTCATATGAAGTCATGGTTGTCTCTGATTTAGATATAAAATATTCATAATAATTCTAGAAATATTTTGGTCGAGACAGCATTGTCAAAAATATTATTGGTTTAGAAATGATTGGGAGCTGTTTATGGGGGCTTACTTTTTGTGTTATCTCATTTTACTTTGTCATCCATGTATAGTTTGCAAATAATTCCCTAATAGGCATGTGAGCCTGCATTTGAACTTTATATGAGTAAACTGGAACACAGAAGATCACAATATGCAATACAAAGTTAACAATAATTTGATAATTCATTAAAAAAGTTGTATGAATTTATTTAGACTGGAGCCTGGATCAGCCGAATAATGATCGTAATGAAGATTGTGCTCACATCTGGAAGGAGAACGGAGAGTGGAATGACCTGGATTGCGCCTATGATAGTCAAAGGTACAGTACAGAAGTGGTGTGTCAAATTATCGTGGACTGAAGTTAGCAAAGAGTGTAGTCATGTAGTATGGCTGGTAAAGGCAGCATTTAATCTGTTCTCTGCGGAAAGCTATTTCCTGGTCCCATATTCATCATACCCCGGTAGCTTAGTTTGATCAGTGTTATACTAAGTCCATTTTGAATGTGGCAGCTATGTACTAAACCCCAGATCCTTTAGTTATTACAAAATAGGGTTGACTTAATGAGCACCTAATGTATATATTTGGTCATCCCAGTAAAGGACTGCGAAAATAGAGGGAAATGTATGAATACGGTCCCAGATGATCATTTATCTATCGGGTGTAAAATATCCAACGTTGTGTGAACATGTCACATTGCGCTATTAATATCATTGGCAATATTAGAAAAGATGCGTCTCAGATTTACTCGGATGTAACTAAAGCAATGTTGTAATTTGTGATGAGCAGCGTAATCCTTCACATTTTAATAAAGAGGGGTAAAGCAGGAGCGGAACGAAATGTTGAAGAAAATTGACAATTATTATGCTACAACAGTGACACAGCGTTGTCAGACGCGAAAACACATATTATGTATATTTATATGTTTAATTAGTTTGTATCCTTATATTTGGTATCGTTTGGTCATTTTGTTGTTGTAAGGAGCAGGAGTTTCCTTTCAAATTCATGATGGAGTATAATTATATGCTGATAGATAAATTAGATTGATACATATATAATTATGATTAATAATATAAATATGACTAATATGTACAAATTAAATATTCGAAATAGGATATTGTGTTATGTGTCGTTGAATATGATTCATCTAATTGTACAGATTAATTATTGATGATAGATCTGTATTATTTATACCGTTTATGTTTATGTTTATTATGTACAAAACAATGTTTTATGATAATGTGTGCCTGGTGACGTGTTAGTTGAAGTGCGTGTTCTTTCACTTAGTTTCACTTAGTTTGGATGAATTTTCTTCTTTTGATCCAAGGAATATGATCTCTCGAATATATCAATAAATACACCATTTGTATAGATATCCCATTCCCCTGAATACATTTTCATAAATTATGGGAAATGTGCCTAATTTGCATAGATACAGAGTGTCTCGTTTTTTTCTTTTGATCCAAGGAATAAATTTGTGCCAAGTAAAATAATCGTACCCCAAAATGCAGTCACGGACCCCATAACCACCCTACTATAATACCAATAGAAGCATGGAATAGATTTCGGTTGTTCAAATTTATCTTCCGTTTTAAGTATATGCATGATTGAATTATTCAGATTTATAATTATCCAGTAGATAATTACAACTGGGGAGAAGGTCAGTACAGTGATTAAGCGAATATCACTTTTGCATTTTCGCTAATTACTCGGTCATATGATATTCATTTACCGTTGAATCTTCACAAATCACTCGGTGGACGAAACTTACAGACATACACGTGTTATCACCCATTTGCTTTCTTTTACACACGTCAACATTACTAGATCATTTAAATGTACTTGCAAAAATATCGGTAACAAATAATTATGTTTGAATCATGTCACAGTAGTTGAAGTGTGTTTTGTCTCAACACTTTACTAGAAAATAAATATGCTGAACAATGAAAGAAATAGTAATAGTGTGTTTTTGTCGCTAAATGTTATTGTACAAAACAGTTCTTGATAATCAAATTATGTATTAGACGTGTTAGATGAAGAGTATTTTGTTCAAAAGTTAAATAGAAAGTATACATTTTGCTGAGAAAATGTTTAGAAAAGTCGTACTATTAATAAAAAGACAACATGTGCCTGTGTCGCTATATTCAATTTATATAATAGTACAACACAGTTAATAATAATACATATTTATTTATTATATTGTGCCAGTTGAAGTTTGTTTTGTCTCAAAAGTGTACTAGAAAGTAAATGCTGAAAATTGTTAAACATACTTTTAGTAAAGATAAAAGAATAGTGTTTTCGCTAAATACACTTGCTCTAATTGTGACAGATCAATTAATAATAATCAGGTATAATGTGTTAAATAAGTGGATTTTGTTTAAAAGCATTATAATTAGTAAATGCTGACAAATATAAATAGTACGATTAATGATGATAAAAATGTTTTAGTGTCGCTAAATAATTGATAATTTCTTTAAATGGATAGTACAGTTCTGGTCAAACTTAATTTTAGTAACCAAACTTGCACGAAATCATTACAAAATAGTAATTATTGCTCCACCATCCCCAACAAATAGACAAAAACAAACGGCTAAAGCAGAAGTCTGTTATCACTCAAAAAGCAGTCGTTCAAACTGAAGAGGGCCCTCAGTCTATAAACACAAGTTTGTTTCAACTATTTCTTATTCAAAATGTGAATGTGTTTTTTGTTAGAATACTGATTCAACTTGACATAAGACGCTTATATTATAAACGGGTTGGTTTGTTTATTCATAAGTCTATATGTTATTTGACTCCGCTTTGTATTTGCGCTATTATCATGTTTATAAATATGATTGTATCGCTAAAAATGTGTAAATATTATTGCAAATCAATTCTTGATAATAAATATGTATCAATTATAATTGTATACGAAAATTTCGTTTCGTTAAAAAAATGTTACACACAGTTTATACTAACAAATGTACAAAGGAAACTAGAAATGATAATGTTAATTCATTTGTTTTTATGTCGCTAAATATAATTTTCCTAATTGCAAAATTTAAAAAAGTATTGAAACTAAATATCGTTTCAATTTCTCATAGCGGTTCTCTGAATAAAGAAACTCTGCTCTACTTGTCCATTTGTGTCAAATAATGTGTAATTTTTGTTGTTATTGTATGAAATGCGTGGGGAAACTAAGCCGCGTGTAACCATTTTGAACCAGGCTAGTTTGTGGCAACTGCATAACACCCAGCCAGTGTGGGCGATGCGTGGGGAAACTAAAGCCGCGTGTCACCATTTTGAACCAGGCTAGTTTGTGGCAACTGCATAACACCCAGCCAGTGTGGGCGATGCGCAGGGCGTTGGCAATATGACACCGCACATCCGAGTTACCGATCCGAAACGCCTTTGGTTATAAATAAGTGATTTATAAAGTCATATCTCGATGTCCATCAGATAATGTTTCAAAATGATAAAGTAACATTGGTCAATCGAAATGGCAATGACAAATTTTGGCAATTTTTTGTTTTATAACAATTTTTCGAGTAAAACAAAACAAAATTCATGACAACTTTAAAAAATCACTTTGTTTTCTGAAAATGAAACGATTTGCGCTTTTTGCGTATTAATGTCTAAATTCGTTGATAATTGGGTTAATTATGTTTAATCGACTGCTAATTATATTTAAAGTGCCATTATCATAATCACAAGGTAAGATTACCTTTGATCTTAATCAGATGTCGTTTCATCAAAAACGTGTAACTATAGTGTGTCCCGTACATTTTAACACTTTTGTCATTCAATTTTATAAATGTGTAAATGTAAACAACTGCTTAAAACTGCTTGTCCACTATAAAGGCAAGTGTAATAAAATGTAAATCAATGGAGCCGCGAGCTATCGAATCTGGCAGATTCTTCTTCAGGCGAACGAAGTATGACAACAACTATACTCAACATAGAGTTATAAATGTGTACTTCAATTTCGTCTCAAGAAGCCGAAAACGTGCCATTGCCTTCTTCAACTTCGTTTATTGGCGACCAATTTTACAAAATGTCAACTCAATTTAGTCGTTCGTCACGCATTTTCATCGATTACAATTCAAATACGTCGGTCACAGTTGCTGAACGCATCTGTGACTGACAAATTCGATTTTTACTGGACAATAATGTGTGACAAATTACTAATTTGAATGGACTTTTTGTGGAATTGGTCGACAATAGACGAAAATGAAGTTAGCATTGGCACATTCTCGACTTCTTAGGACGAAATTGAAATACAAATTTATAAAATTTAATGACAAAAGTGTAACAATGGACGGGAAAACTATACTTTTGTTCAAATGGCGGCATTTACCAAATTGTATATTGTCATGACGATATTAAAAGTATAAACACAAAATAGTTTTCATGTCCGCTATATCGAACTTATTCTTCTCTGGACAAAATAACTCGCTCTACATTGCACATTTTGTTTACATATTTGTCATGATTGTTGCAATTCTAGGGCTAATTAATTCCTAATTAACAAGGAATTTGTAAAGTTACCTAATGAGTATGTCACCGCTTGACTTGTTCACAAAATGACTCGACGATTGTTTACCTTAGTGCACTTTTATCAATGTGTCACTCGAAAAGAAGCCGATTCATGAAAATCGTACAATCGTACAACTAAACCTGGGCAATCGGTCACTAGGGGGAATAATGTCTGAATGTTGTATCGCAAGCCGTAAAGAGCTAAGAAAGGTATGGTTGTTTGAAAATAGTTATATAGTTTGGCAATGCAATCAGACGACTGTGTGGACGAAAGTTAAATGTTTTACTCGAAATGTATGTGTACTCCTTTTTTATTTATTTATATAACACATTTTGTCACAACATGTAGAGTAACTTTGGGAATGTCCAAAACCACTATCTCGGCACAATTGGTGAAAAATTGGGTCGCCAGTGATCCTGCTCTTCTTGAGAAGAGATTTAACTTTACAACAGCAAAATTTTACTTTTATTTGATAGTGAGGGTCCTTTTCGTAAAAGTTACCATAACTTTAAAGCGATTGAAAGTGAAATCAACAAATTACAGGGGATATAATATGGCTGAGGTACCAACAACTCCATGTCGCCAAGACAAAATCATTCAGTTTTTCCAGTTTAGTACAAATATAAGAGTACACAGGAGCAGAACAAATGGTGTTTCATAACAGCAGCACAGTGTTCTATGAAACAAAATACAAGTTTTATTGATCCCACTTCATATAAAATGTTGATGCCCATTGGAAATGTGTCGCCAAATCTACTGAAACATACGTTACTGTTATTCTACTAATTAAAAGGATATGCTTAGATGTTGACATCTGTACAGTTATCTTATTTTTCTAATGATGAGAACATGGCATACAAGGAAAAACATGTTTGAAAGTCAAGATACAAAATAAATGTGACTGGGAACATAAAAAAGAGACGGGATAAAAAGGTAGATTTAAGAGGTGTAACATACGTTACCACGAATTTTAAATATAGGTAACCACTATAATATCAATGATTATTCTGGAGTTGAGGCCAATGAAGTAGATTGATATTACGCACAAATTAAAATTAAGTTCAACTGAATGTTGCTTATTTAACCGATTGAAGGCCATGATGTAACTTACGTGTAAACAAATTTTTGTAGGATATACTTAATAACTATCTAAATTGGAAGCAAACTTGTTTACGCCATCTGTATGTGTTTCAGGGCAGGGGCGTCGATCCTGGGGGGGCAGGGGGGGGCGGTCGCCCCCCCAATGAAAATATTGGGGGGGCGAACATATCATTTCGCCCCCCCCCCCCCCCCAATAATTCCGAAAATGAGGAAGAAGAAATCAAGTGATATAATGCCAAAGAGGGGATAGACACATTTATCAATAATTAATCTCCAAAATAGCCGTTTTCTAGTTTGAAAAGGACTGTAAATCTCTTTTTTTGCCGCGCGCTTCGCGCGCATATAGTTTCTCATATTGCAAGTTTAATTTGGGTTGCGGGAACTCACATGTGTTGGGCAGTGTAATTTCTCAAACGCACCCCTCACACGAAGTTAATTAAACCCTCATCTATAGATAGCCCCCCGTCACAGAAAATAAAATAATCTGAAATACAGGGTGTCTCAGAAAGAATGCAACACCTACGATCGTTAATTTTATCAACATCATTGACCAAATGTCATTGTTTTTTGTTTGATTGGGTAGGACATTCTTTTTCCAACAAAATGATACCATAAGCATTGATTTTGGGTAAGGCGTTTGGATCCTAGGGCCATTTTTCTGAGGCAATGTCGTTTCCTAAATTTGCTACTTTTTCGTCTCCAGCGATCCTCTGAACACTGGGACATTCTCGCCCCAAGGCCTCCCATAGAAAAAGAAACACATGACTGCTCTCCCCTTGATAAAGAAGACAATGTTGCATAATCAAGTACCCCATACGGATGGCTCACATTGTCTTCCTTATCAAAGGGAGAGCAGTCATGCGGTTCTTCTGTCTATGGGAGGCCGTGGGGCGAGAATGTCTCAGTGTTCAGAGGATCGCCGGAGACGAAAAAGTAGCAAATTTAGAAAACGACATTGCCTCAGAAAAATGGCCCTAGAAGGATCCAAACGCCTTACCCAAAGTCAATGCTTATGGTACCATCTTGTTGGTCCATATGCGCTGAACACAAATCATATTGGAATATTATCATGTCCCCCCACATTTGAAAGTGGTGAAGATTGTCCCCCTCCCTTTGTCATTATGTATGTTTGGTTCCATACTTATATACTTCATATAACGTGAAATTTCTGTCTCAGGTGTGCACCAAATCGCCCAATTTCACAACCAAAAATACAAAAGCTCCCTACTGTGGGAGGGGGACACCCCCTCCCACACCCTCCCCCGCTCGGTCGCTTCGCTTCCTCGCAATGTCTCCCCTCCAATTGTGAGAAGTTGTTGACGCCCTTGCTTAGTTTCATGGGAGCCCAATGCCCGAGACTATATCGATGGCTCTATAGTAATACAGGATCACGTCGATCCATCTCATGCAAGGCTCAATCTTTCCTCGCTATGCCCTTTAAAAATACTTTACGAGTATAGGTTAACTATTTTATACAATTTTTACACCCATGATAGGAGTTGCAAATGTCTGAAATCTAAAAGCTTCCGGGGGCTCCGCCCCCTGGACCCCCATTATTGTCCCCAAATGTGGGTGCCCCCCAAATCAGGTCTTCGAGCCATCAAGACACTTTCAATGAGCGCATAATAAAACTTCCGGGCATGCCAATGTGGGGCTTTTAGCTCTCTCAGTGGTCACTCGGGAAATTTTTTTCAAATTTCGCCCCCCCCAATATCAAAAACGGATCGACGCCCCTGGTTCAGGGTGAGCTTAGCATTCCTTTTCAAGGCCAAAATGGTAGTCAAAGAACACTAATGTAACTTACGTTACCAATTTGAAACATACCCTTACTGCCAAATCACATATCTTTGGATATCGTTAACGGACGCCCGACTAGATGCGATGTTCACAAATATGTTTCAATGGTTTTATATACACTTTGTCAGGCCTGCACTTTGTTGTTTATTTTCATGATTGTAACCTTCAGTTACCAACTTTGAAACTAACTAGCTATCATGTGAAATGTTGATTGTAACGTATGTTACACCTTTTTATCAAAATGAAGCACACAATTCTTGCACATTGACATTTGGTGCCTATTTTCTCGGAGTATATACTACTAAGTATGTCCTTTAGATTGGCATTAAAAGCAAACGTTTGGCAAGAACTTTATTTTTGAAATTTTCTGACTGTTCAATTGTGCCGAGATAGTGGTTTTGCCGTTCAGTGTGACCATGAAGGAAATTGAAAATAAAATGTATAGCTTGTGCATACTTCTGTCCAGATAATGATAAAGTCTTCAATAAAATCTGTCAGAGTGTGTTGCTAATATGAGTCCCCCATTGATTTCTTCAAAGAGCCATAGTTCCATGATTTTTCAGTTGAGCGATTATGCTTGAACTTAGGGTTTAATATTTTTTTTTTTTTTTTTTCTCTTGCAGGAACCAACATTCCAACATTATTTTCTAACAAATGATTGCTATTTCCACCAATGATTTTAGAAGAACTGAACCCTGTTCGGGTGTGTTTGGCGGCCATCTTTGACACCAAAAAAAAATGTAACTAACTTAAATGTTGAATAACAGGAAATGAAAAGAAAATTTAACATGTATTTAGGGATAGTTGGCAACGAGGGATTATTTCAAAATAATATTACAGTAATTTGAAGACGTAATTTGGCGATGATCGTGGTGACCTTCTTGGAGTTTGACAAAAAAAGACGATTTTCAAATATATCTCTTGGAATATATCTAATAAAAAGACCAATAAACATGACTGTTCGTGAAATGCATCATGAAATATTTAATCAATATGTTCTAGTTCATAATTCAATCATATGAATTCAAACAGGGGGTCTTGGCGGCCATTTTGTGCCACTCTTGGCCACAATGTTGGATTTCATTGAAATAAATGTGAATTGCGTAGTATGTGAAGTAGGGTCATACAAAGACAAATTGAAGGTAGTTCAGATTCGTCAAATCAGATGCGCGGCGCCATCTTGCGTACGCGTTGCGCACGGTGCGTGATGCACGTTGGCTCAGTGTCATGCAGTGCGCGCAAACTAGCCTAGTTCAAAATGGCGACCCGGTGTGTAGCATCCCCACGCTTGATGCCCTTTGGAGTGCCCCTCTTTACCAAAAATGCCAAAATTCTTCAAATTTGGTACAGATCTGTATAATACTTATTACGTATTATGCTGTATATGAAAATTTCATAGCCGTAGGTGCCATCATTCATAGCGATCACGGCTGTTGTGCAGATCTCTCTCGTTGGTGGCGCTATCTATTATGGGTGTTTTTTTAATATGATTATCTCCACGCTAAAACTGTCGCATCGCATTCATACCACATACACGTTCCAACAGCGAACGTAGAGGGAGCTAGACATATTATTGTGAGGTTCGGTTATTAAACCGTCGTCCAACATTTTATTAATCTATAGGTAATAAAAAAAATCATAACATTCATAACTCCACCAACATACATTGTCAAGTCCTAATCTTTTCAGAATAAATTTTTTAAATCATGATCTATAATATTTTTGAGGTTAAAGTGACGCCTGTAAAGTGTCTAACTCCACGAAAAATAATTGGAGCTTCCTTGTTTCTCTTCTACCGTATTGTTTAGCATATGGTAAGAGAAGAAGTTTATTTCTCTGCGCTACAGCGTATAGCAGAGAAATTATGTTTGTAACAGGCAGGTCGTTAAAACGACAGCTTTGTATGGAAGCCAGTGGAGCGAATCCGTTGATTCGCGCGGGCTTTTTTGAATAGGTTCGGTATGTGGCCGAGGAGGGTGACATAGTCATGTATTGGAAGGGGTAGTCATTCTACGTTTGTCAGTCAGATCGTTAACACATACTGCGCAGCGTATAGCCAGTTCTCTTTTTTAGGGCGTTGTCATCGAGCTACAATGGATGCCTCGGGGCTCGGGCGTTTTAAATACCGTCAAGGAGCAAGTTCAGGCGTCCCATTTTCTCGCTGTTGGAAGAGCTGGATGAGCTCGTTACTCATAAGTTAAGTGCATTTCAATTCAGTTACGAATCGTTTAATATGAATTCAGTGGAAATTTAATTGTTAAAATTGAGTAGATAATATGCGGTCTATGCCTTTAGAGAGAAAGAGATTCGGTAGTAGCATAAAGTTGGTTTGAAATATACACTATGTTATTCGAAGTGAGGGCTGCTGTGTGAGTTTCAGCTAAGGGCTTTTTGTCCGAAGGTACATGAATATTTTGTTATTCTTTATTTATTTCACTTGTGATTCTACGTTTTTGTGATATTAATGCACTGTTGTTATACCTATTTACCGTTTTTTTTTAGGAACCTTGTACTTGGAGCACAAGCAGAAGCTAATGAAGATCGCAGATCAGTCACCCTATGGATGGGGCACCGTGGTGGAGTACAAAGCCAACGTTCTGGCCTTCGATTCGGTCGACGAGAGAAGGATTGAAGTCCGAGGTCATGACGAGGGGCAATGCGGCATCAATGGACCGACTAGGAGGCTGCATAGGGCAGCGGGTTCCGGCCATACACTACAACGCCGTCATCTCGACGGGTTGCTTCAGGACTCAGCAGGCCCGTGCAGTCTGGGGACGCCCGGAGAAAGGGTGACGTCGGGTTTTCCGTCGGAGGTCGGGCACCAGTCTTGCGTGTGGGAAGCCGGGGTATTGGCGTTTTTGGTGTCGAGAGGTCACACGTGTCAAGGGCAGGCAGTGAGGCAAAGATAAGTACTCAACCATCACGTCAACATCATTATGTTGATTATTTTGCCACATGCAATTATGTTGATTTTGTGTCATTCACTGTGGGTCGTTTGACGGCTCTTAATAGTTATGGGGGAATGGCACGAAATTACGTTTTAAGATGTGATTGATGAGGGGTAAAGAATGCCCTATCATGTTTGGCCCGGGCAGATTGATAGTAATAGTAAGAAGAATTTAATATATTCGCTAGGGCGAATCTTGTGTTTATAGGGGGAGATATACCCTGAGCATTTTGAGGAAAGGGTGTTTTTTGAATTAGAAGTACGCCCGTTGATTGAAGTTGATAATATTAGTCAGAGAAGGCTTGTTTTGGATTGTTGAAATGTTTATTCTTGCTTATTAAAAGAAAAGTTTTAATATGAAGACGATATACTTGCCAATGATGTGTTGTCTTTTGGTGACTCGTTGTTTAATTTTGATTTGAATTTTGCATAATAATTGAGATACTCGAAGACCATAGGGCATAGCTCGGTTTGGATTGTGATTTTCAAGGTAAGTGGAGGTTTCCATAAATTTTAACGTCTTGCCTTTTGGTATTTCGACGGTCAAGTACGTGTTTACGTAAGTCACGCGGGTCGTCGTCACCCACGGAATTGGGGACCGCAAGGTCACAAGGTAATTATGTACCTCGATGATGGTCTCGGTTTTGTAGCAACCGATAAAGAGGCACCCGATTTACTTGAGGTTGTGCACCACGATATGTTGGGCTTGGGTTTTCTTAATTGTGGAAAATATGAGTCGCTGGAAACCCATTAGCTGCCAGAAGTAGCTTGGCCTGGTCCGGAGCATGGCTGGAGGGTATGTATATGCATATATCTCACGAAATGGTTGAGAAGCGATGAAATTATTCTTTTGTACATTGTTGAAATTCTGGAATGGTTGTATCCTAGCTGGTCCACGTGAATGAATTGGCGGGCTTTGGTGGCCGGATTATTCTTCGTATACCGCGACAGGTAAGCTCGTTCAAATGAAGATAAGGGAGATTTTTAATAGCTCGAATGGTTGAGCCAGTTGGCAAGCACCCGTCATGCTTAGTAAGGAAGTAGTCTTTGGATTGTCGTTCGGGTTGCAGCCACTGTTGCTTGCCTGAACGGGATTGGAGTAATGGTATTAAGATATAAATGTCTTTTTTGATGCCTCTGGCACAGTTTATGGTGGGCACACCCACGTTGAGGATGGATTGCTTGAAGCAACGGTCAGGTGGTCATTTGTCGAGTCCCATAGAGGCTCCACTTGAAGTGAGCTGGAGGCTGTAAACATAGTGTTGTTTTTATATGTAGATACGAAGATGAATTACTTGAAGCAACGGGCAGGTGGTCGTTTGACGAGACCCATAGAGGCTCCACTTGAAGTAAGTTGGAGGCTGTAAACATAGTTCTGTTTTTATATGTAGATACGAAGACGAATTGCTTGAAGCAACGGGCAGGTGGTCGTTCGACACGGCCCATAGAAGCTCCACTTGAAGTGAGCTGGAGGCTGTAAACATAGTGCTGTTTTTATATGTAGATACGAAGATGAGTTGCTTGAAGCAACGGGCAGGTGGTCGTTTGACACGGCCCATGGAGGCTCCACTTGAAGTGGGCTGGAGGCTGTAAACATAGTGCTGTTTTTATATGTAGATACGAAGATGAATTGCTTGAAGCAACAGGCAGGTGGTCGTTTGTCGAGTCCCATAGAGGCTCCACTTGAAGTGAGCTGGAGGCTGTAAACATAGTGTTGTTTTTATATGTAGATACGAAGATGAATTGCTTGAAGCAACGGGCAGGTGGTCGTTTGACGAGACCCATAGAGGCTCCACTTGAAGTGAGCTGGAGGCTGTAAACATAGTGCTGTTTTTATATGTAGATACGAAGATGAATTGCTTGAAGCAACGGGCAGGTGGTCGTTCGACACGGCCCATAGAAGCTCCACTTGAAGTGAGCTGGAGGCTGTAAACATAGTGCTGTTTGTATATGTAGATACGAAGATGAGTTGCTTGAAGCAACGGGCAGGTGGTCGTTTGACACGGCCCATGGAGGCTCCACTTGAAGTGAGCTGGAGGCTGTAAACATAGTGCTGTTTTTATATGTAGATACGAAGATGAATTGCTTGAAGCAACGGGCAGGTGGTCGTTTGACACGGCCCATAGAAGCTCCACCATGAAAGAGCTGTAGGCAGTGAAGAGAGTTCACTTCCGTTTTTATATGTAGATATGAAGAATTAATTGCTTGAAGCATCGGACAGGTGTTCAGTCCACGAGACCCATAGAGGCTCCACTTGGGGAGAGCTGGAGGCGGTGAAGAGTTTGCCGTTTTTGTTCGTAAGATATATTCGTGTATAGTTTAGTCCAGTTCAGAAGGTTAGTAAGCATGGTAAGAAGGATGTTTTTGTGATAGGTAGCCATGGAGATTCATGATGTGCGTAAAATGCATGGATGTACTTTATTGTGTCACCCTTTTGGGTAAAGAGAGATGCCAAGTGTCAGATCTCTCGTTTGAGATGGGGTGTCCTGGTACAAGTGGAATAGATGCTTTTGAGCATAGTTGGGAGGGATATATAAATTGATTGGTCCCTCCACTAAGATTGATTGGAAAAATTGTAGATACAAACAAAAGTTTGTTTGGGAATAAGTAAATGGCTTTGATAGTTTATTGTGGAAATCGGCCTCCTTTTGGCCGAAGTTGTATAAGGATATTAATTTGTTATTTTTTTGGTAGATGTGAGGAAGATTGACTCCGGTGGGGCAAGGAAAGGTAGAGGAAATAATGGATTCTTTGGTAATCCTAACTAGGCCTTTAAATTAGTGGCTTTGAAAGTTCGTTTCTAATGCAATGTTTTGCTCTTGCAGATTAAGACCTGGATCAGACGATCAGCTCTATAGGATACTAGCGGTCGGTACCACTTCTAATCAAGGGCATGGCTACGCATCTGATCATGTGTAGGAGTGAGAGGGCTTCGAGGACGTATTATGGCGCTTTCTCTCGATGGGAGTTTATTCATTAAAAGCCTTCTGGAATCAGCCAAGCGACAGAGCTCCAGAAGGGTAATCTAGAAGGGCACAGTCCATTTCGACGTGTTTATTTCTTTATGTGGGAAATACACGACAGAAGCTGATGTAGAAGTTTTGCAAGATCTAGCGTGTATTGTTATGTCCATGTGCGGGGTTCCTGTGTTTTTGATGTAGTAAAGTCCTTGCGATGCTTTGGTATATTCTTGTGGGCATGTATAAGATTAATTCTATTGTTTTTAAATGTGCGCGTGAATAGCATTGGCGCACTCGCAGATGTTTGGTTTGTACGAAACCGGGGAATAGTGCTGGTTCCGTAAGTGGTGGAAAATAATTGCGTTGTGTATGAATTACACAACCCTTTGTGAAATGTTGGGCATTTGTTTGATATTATAAAATGGTACTAAAATATATAATTATGTTTTTTTTTGCTTGGTGGTCTCCTTTTAAGGTTAGGTGGCGCCATATGGGCTGCTAGAGCTTCTATTAATGATATGTTATGGAAGAGGCATGGTTGCTGGAGGTCTAGAAAGTAAAGGTCGGTTATGTTGACGGCTCAGTTGAGCTTCAGTTACAGGTCACGAGGCCTGTCAAGCATGATGCATTGAATATGTGATAAGCACGCGTTTGTTATTGGCTCACTTGAGAAGGAAGTTAGAGCATGGAAGAGATGCTGCTCAGGCTCTTATTTGTGGATTCGGGCGGATAGGAGTTTTTGTTTTTGATCGGGCGTTAGCCAGGGATGGTTAGAGTTGCTGATGCGTACGATGCATACGGTCTAAAGTTGTTTGTTTGTTAATCTTGAAGGGCAAAGTTTTTGTTCTTGCGGGATTACATTGTTTTAATTAAGTTGTTTGTGGTATGCATTCGCATTTGAGAAGCCATGCGGTTGATGTTCTCGTATCGGAAGTTTATATATTTGTGGTTAATACGTTTATATGATAACGACAATGTTCGGTTATGTAGTTTGATTTGGTAAGGGCCCAATTTTGTTTTAAGAATGTATGCTCGTTTATGGCTATATTGGTTATTGATGGTGTCTTGAGGGCATTTGTCCCTAGATTGCGCCACGTATTTCTTTAATTGAATGTATTTAATTTATTTTTGTTTTTTAATGCTTTATAGTAAGATTGTATGTAATTTTGGGATTTAATATTACGGTAAGGCGTATTTATTGGTCAGTCTCACCCCTTCTTTTATAGGTCTAGGCACACGCTGACAAGCTTTTCCATATAAGATATGGCTCAGTGTTATTATTTGATGAGGTGTGTTTCTATGTTGGGTGAGAGGTATTTTGAATGGGATTGTTGTCGTTTTTTGTATGCATGGAACAGACGTTTATTTCTCTGCGCTACAGCGTATAGCAGAGAAATTATGTTTGTAACAGGCAGGTCGTTAAAACGACAGCTTTGTATGGAAGCCAGTGGAGCGAATCCGTTGATTCGCGCGGGCTTTTTTGAATAGGTTCGGTATGTGGCCGAGGAGGGTGACATAGTCATGTATTGGAAGGGGTAGTCATTCTACGTTTGTCAGTCAGATCGTTAACACATACTTATTGTTGATGATGTCATTAATAATAATGATAATAATGATGATAGTATAGATGTTTTGGTTTTTGAGGGTTGGAATGTTTTATAAGGAAGTACACCAATTTTGTGTGGGTTAGCGTTAGGTTTTCCAGAGTTTTTCTCTTATTAGTTTTTATCTCTGGTTTTTCACCCTATGCTAATCAGGCACTGTGTGTTATCATTATTATCATTATTATCTTCGTTGTAAGAAATTATGTGCTTGTATGCACTGGTTATATATGCTTAAGATATAAACGTCTTTGTGTACGTATGATTATGATGTTGGTTATGTGAAATTGGTGTTATTTTGTAATAAAAATGTCGGTCTCTGTACTGGGCTCGCTGCGCAGGCACACGCTGACAAGCTTTTCCATATAAGATATGGCTCAGTGTTATTATTTGATGAGGTGTGTTTCTATGTTGGGTGAGAGGTATTTTGAATGGATTGTTGTCGTTTTTTTGTATGCATGGAACAGACTAGAAATAGGGTTAGATTTTTTCAAACGTCCCTTTAGTATGAAGATATTTATCATTGAATATCACTATTTCAAAAGCGTTGCTAACGCTTTTAAAAAAGGACAATTGCCGTAGCTGAACACGTCCGGCCAGCGCGCGTGGAAAAACCTTAGCCTAGCGCGCGCAAATTCCACGAATTCTGTACCGTCTGTATACACGTGTGCGGAATTCGTCAACTTCGGACGACTATTACTGCAACAAATCTACGGCAGGCCATCAGTATTCGGTGATAAAATATGAACTCAATATTCGTTTTTTTTCACTAGGTAAACAGTGTTCGTTTTGTTTCAAACTTTCACACAATCTTTTAATTGTATAATTACAATGATATTGACTTAGGATTGAAGTCTCAAATGTCTCTTTCGGCAGAATTTCACACTTTACAGGCATGCCTTTAATATGGCAACTTATATTACAAAAGAGGGGCACTCCCTTTAAGATATGTTATATGGGTGAAAGAGCCACGGGGCTTAGTTTAAAGTATAATTCTAATAAATCAACTAATTTGAATGCATACTTTGGCAGACATCTTGGATTTTTAGGGAACACAAATATTTTCCTTCTGAGATAAACAAGTAAACAGAAAATACAAAACAAACTAACATGCTTTTTGATAGTTACGCAATTAGGGATGATTAAACATTTAATTTAAGTTATTTGTATGCCAGCCATCTTGGCAGCCATCTTGGATTTTAATGAACAATTGTATTATGTACATACATTATCTTTCTAAATAAGTACCGTACATTCAAGTCAAATTATCACATGTTATGTATGATAGATATTGGTAGATATAGTATTGAAGCATGATGTCAGAATATGAAACCCCAAATTTGGGTTTTGGTAGCCACTTTCGCGGCCATCTTTCTTTGATTTAACCGATCTCCAATCATCTGCTTTAGCAAAGCATGGCAGACTTTTGCTATGCCTTGAAATACATCAGACATGTGAATTGCCTGAATGTGGGCTGAGTGTAGTTAGATCCCTCTGGAAATTTGAAACCGACCGTAAATATGTACTGGGCCAAGAGCCCAAAGTGTATCCAACTTCAGCTAAAGCTTTACCTTCAGCGAACGTGCCATTATTCTCTTGTACGAAGGAGGTGTCCAATAACGGTTGGTGACATCAAATTCAGGTTTCACCACTTGTAGCATGATTCCACCCAGGGGCGTCGATCACGGGGGGGGGGGAGGGGGGGGGGGTGGGGGGATATATCCCCCAATATTTGAGGTGGGGGATGGCCTGTATTATCACCCCCCCCCCCCCAATATTTGGGAGGGTTAAAAAAAAAAAGTATACTGGCGCATGTAATTGTGGAAGAGGCTACCAAATTGGACTAATATACACCGTTTTCTTTATATTTAGGTACTATTGTTTGTGTTATGATATATGTGCCTGTATATTTTGTCTGAAGTGAGATTAATCAATATAATACATGAATGCCTAAACATTACAGACTAATCAGTGGCGCTACGCCAATGATTAGGGGGGGGTTTCACCACTGATTAGTCTGATTAGTCTGTAATGACCGGGGGGCTGTCGGCACGTGCCCCTAATAATAATATTAAAACAAAAACAAACGGGGATATAAAAAAATATAAGGAGAATTACATAACGTGTGCCCCTAATAATTGTGTCTGCCACCGCCCCCAATCAGTCCAACCACACTATGCAAAATGCAAGAGCTTCCTACCGTGGGAGGCACACCCCCCTCCCACACCCACCCCCCCCCCCCCCCCCCCCAGGCGCGGATCTACGGGGGGGGGGGGGGGGTTAGGGGGTTTAAACCCCCCCCCCCTTGGGCTGCCAAGTGAAAATGTGATGTGCATAGACAAACGCCATCATGGGTTTTAAACCCCCCCCCCCCCCTTGGGCTGCCAAGTGAAAATGTGATGTGCATAGAAAAACGCCATCATTGTGTCCAGACCCCACACAGTATCCGTATCGTCATTGGGTCAAAACCCCCCCCCCCCTCCCTTAGCAAAATAGCCCCAAAAAAAATCGCCTCGCCGCTACGCGGCTCGTGGACGATGCTTCGCATCGTCATTGGGTCAAACTCCCCCCCCCCCTTAGCAAAATAGCCAAAAAAATCGCCTCGCCGCTACGCGGCTCGTGGACGATGCTCCGCATCGTCATTGGGTCAAAACCCCCCCTTAGCAAAATAGCCAACAAAATCGCCTCGCCGCTTCGCGGCTCGTGGACGATGCTCCGCATCGTCATTGGGTCAAACCCCCCCTTAGCAAAAAGCTAGATCCGCCCCTGCCCCCTCGGTCGCTTCGCTCCCTCGCAATGACTGATCATCCCCCAACCATGAGAAGAAAGCTACGCCCTTGATTCAACCTGTGCTGTTTACTACATTTTGATTCATGCAAGGTTGTCATTATGTTGCTATGTGGCATTATAGACACGCGAGGACTGGGTGAGAACCATGTTGGCAGCTGTTTGACAAGAGTTGAATAAAAAGTAAAGTTAAAGTTAAACCAGAAAAGTGTCTAACTCCGAGAAAATTACTTGGAGCTTTCTCTTCTATCGTGTTGTTTGGCTTATGGTAAGAGAAGAATAAAATAGGGTTAGATTTGTTTTAATGCCCCTTTAGTATGACGATATATATCATTGATAATCATTCAGCTCGAGAGCGTTAATGAGCGGTCATAAACCTCATACACGTTATACCGTAATTCGTTGTAAAAGCTGACGCAATTTTTCGCTTTTTTTACCCAGGAAAGCAGTGCTCTTTTTCAATGAAACTTTCACACATTATTTGGACATATCTAACAATCATTTTGGTAAAAGATTGAATTCTCAAATGTAATTTTGGCAAAAATGTGACACTTTACAGGTGCACCTTTAATACACTTCTATATACAAAATAAACCTTTTTCAAAAAAGTTCTTGACACTCAGAGGTGATGTTTTGTACACTGGCACAAAGGTTTATTTTGCAAGCGGGCTCGACCGTAGTACATGTAGAGCATGAGCACGTGCTTGCTAAAAAAAACACACACATAAATAGGCGTAGAAGGCGAGGGCGGGGGGCTACAGCTGCCCAGCCCCCCCCCCCCCCCCCCCTCCCTGGAGTTCTGAAAACGACCATATTTGGGCAAAACGCGCATGAAATTCGGGCAAATCATATTATATTCGGGCGAAATCATAATACATTCGGGCAAAACCGTCTAATATTCGGGCAAAATCCTGTTTTGTTTGTGTAATTTGTAATTTTCGGTCATCAAAGAGGCGAGGATTTTTTTTTGGGGGGGGGGGGGAGGGGGGGGGGGGTTGTCAGGTGAAATTTCGGGCAAAAGACCCCAGCCCCCTAAAGAGAACGCGCCCCTACGCCCATGCACACATCAATTGCACCTTATTAATGTTATATGATAACTATTATGGGTGGTGTTAAGACAATTGTTAGTTTCACTTTTATGTACATGTCATTGCATATGTATTGCGGGACAAAGTAGTGCAATATACTTTGTACACCATGACATGATAATGGAAGTTTATATCATTCTTTGTTCTTTTGGCTGCCATATTAGTGCACAGAGAAATCATGATGACGGCGCGTTGAATCAGAGCTAAGTTTTGGTTGAATTATTCTAAATGCATGTATCCATTGGTGCAGGCCCCTTAGGCCCTCCTCCCCCCCCCCCCCCCCCCCCCCCCCCCCCCCCCTCCCGACCACGTATATGCTTGGGGTGATCGGCAACATTTGTTAAATCAAAACCGATTTTCAACTCGACAATTGCAAAATTGCCATTCATGCTATATCGGGCTTCACTCCTCCTGATTCCGGCGGAGCTCGCAAAACAATAACAAACTATATTATTATGTAGCATGAAACCCGCTTTAATAACAAATGTACTAAATTGCCTATTATTGTTTTATTTGTTTATACTCCCCATGTAGACGATGGTTTATTAGATTTAGGTCTATAACTCCACGAAAAAGAGATTTCAAGCCCTTATTTTTTTCAGGCATGCTATTAAATGACATTTTCTTTCACATAAGACAATAACCTCGCAACTTTTGAAATTTGGCTTGCAAAAGAGGGACTGTCCCTTTAATCATCACTTCATTCCGCACTCTCTTCCTCTTCTTCTTCATCTTGATATTACAACTCAAGTATGTATTTTATATGATATATGGTACTTTATATGTAAGTGGCGGCTATTTTGGAAGTCATTTTAAATAAAAATTAATTCTCCAGAATTGCAATTTTATTTCCTTTTTCGTTACTATCTCATGATGTTACATACTACCAGGAACCGTAGACAAAAATTAACATATTTTGCATATGGCCGCCATTATAAACTTGATCCCGTAATTCGATTTTTTGGAGCAACCACTTTTTTAAAATCGTATATGAAGACAAAGCTTTACTGAAAAAAATGCGCTTTGTCCATCGTGTCACGAAACCTTTTGATAAGCATTTATGACACATTTGAGATCAAACTGAGCAATATACACTGGAATATTCAGGAATATTATAATCAATACTGTACGGATGCAATATGATCACATCGGAAGCTCAAATATGTCATGAATAATATAAGCAATAATTGTTGTAACTTAGAATTGATTGTATCTCTTTCTGCAACAGGGCTTGTATCCCTTATCATGTTGGCGAAGTGAATTCCCAATTATGATATTTTTTGTTATGACATCCTTATTTATGACTTATTTAATGTGATGATGCATTAATTTAACCACATAAGGTTGACATTTATTTATATCATCTGACTAGTAAAATACGCGTCGTTGATTGGCTAAACACGGTCACATGACTGGGGTGTCAATTTGTTATGACACCATGGCCAGAGAGTTATGACACCCCCATGGCGCGCGCTGCAAAATAGATTGTATTATGACGTCACAATGAGAGCCAAAGTAATACGTACAAAGTACACGTACTGCATGTTGTTTTTGACTGATTTCAGTTTCAATGCATGAATGTGTATTAGCCCCCGGATTTAGCCAGATGATATAACAGTTGTTAACTTTTTTTTTTTTTTTTTTTTTTAATAATATGCTATAGTGAACAATAGTCCATAAGGCGAGACACAGGTCAAACTCAAATATAGACAATACGTGTAATGCACTATATAAGACATCCTCATGGGCCAATCAATGGTTCACAGCAGCTTAAGAAAATTTGAAAAAGAGCCCTTAGCTACGTGATGCCATCTGCAGAAGGTGCTGATGCACTCGACTCTTGAAAGATTGAGCTCCACTGTCATGGATAACTCCAACTACGTTCCCTGGTAGGCCATTCCAGACGGTGACTGCCGTGTGGATGAAACTCCTGCCAGTTGAGTGAGTTCTTGATGAAGGTTCTTGGAGAGCGTGACTTGGCATCGACAGACTGGTGCGAGTTGCGCGTCTTATGAGGTAGGGTTGAGGCAGCATTGCTTTCAGCTGGTCTAAGGAAATATACCTGTGTGCATCTTGTAGAGCACGGTAGCAGCAGCTACTTTCCGTCTGTGTTGTAGGGAGGGGATGTTTAGTTCAGAGCATGCCTCTTTTTCATCCACGCCGATAATGCGCAGTGCTTTGCTCTGGATACGGTCCAGCAATCCAAGTGTTGTGGCGGACGCATTTATCCAACACAGACAGACAGGAAAATCACGGAAGGTTCCCTCGGGATTAAAAATGCTACTTCGTGAAGAAAATAATAATATAATCGTCCCTCAATGGCATTTAAAATCCCCCGGATGGAACATTCCGTGATATTCCCTCCACCACCAGTTAACAACTGTATAATATTATACTGAAAATGATCAGGGATTAATACAAATAAAGTAATATATTATACAGCTCCTAGTAGGCTACTGAGTGTGTTGTTTTTTGCCTGTTTCTGATTTGGAGTTATTGAACAATAACACGAGGATTTTTATAAATAATTCAGAGTTGTTTAGTTTCCAATTTGGTAGCCTATGCAAGTTAAATGTTTGTTTGTTTGTTAAAGAGATAGTTGAGTTTTGGTAGAGAGGGCGCTATAGACTACTTTTTTTTGTGTGAGGTAATGAAAAACTGAGTGTAAAATTTGAAAGAGCATAATATTTGAATAATAAAATCAGCTTTGTTTGATCAAAATCGGTTGAGAGACGGCTGAAATATCCATAAATATAACAATTTGTAATAAAGCTGGGGCCCCAGGTTTATTAGAGAATTTTGAACCAGCCGTTAAAAATTCAAAAAAATGCTTCCTCTTTTCAAAAAGTTACAAAGCATCACATGCACAATATTTTATTCAAAATAGTTGAAACCGATAAGTGTTTAGGGAGCGCCCTCTTACGTTTTAACGGCTCTTTTTTAATGATAACATGATCTTTACTACGTCATTTGTAATTTTGTGTTCCTTTCTAGTTATAACTATTAGTTTGTAATGTAATGATGCAGGTTTTGGTTACTAAAATTCAGTTTCACCAAAACTGTACTCTCCTTACCAGAACTCAACTATCCCTTTAAATGTGTATGTTTGTGTGTGTGTACGTGCAAGCTTGCGTGTGCGCGTAATTATATGTGTGCAATGTTTATTGTGATATGAATGGTTATCCGTGTACTAAGGTTTTCTCTTATTTAGAAAATGTCAGTCTCCTTTTTTTCTTTCCAATTTCATCCACATTAGATGATTCTGTCGTTAGTTTGATTTCCACCATCGTGGTAATCAACTCGGTCACATTCTTATCAGTTAACTGACGGTTTTATCACTACTGTCAACAATCCCACGTTGTGTTAACTGCCCCCCGAGGCCCAGTGATAGCACAGAGAGGGGGGCTAGTGATAAGATAAAAATGCAGGCTTGAGAGCTCAGAAATCACACCGCAGTTCAGGCCCTCAAAGTGAGGTTTTCACCTAACAGCATAATCACGTCATGGCAGGATGGCACATCCTAGATCTAGGAGGGTTTTGACCCATGATAAAATGATCGATGTGCTCGATGCGTACATCGTAAACATTGCCAAGTATCGGCTAATGAAACGTCAATGACAGACAAAAAACCTTCCACACAGAAACACTCCACATTCCTAGCTCAACTTGGAGCCACAAAGAACACTGTCACACAAGTTAGCTGCTAATTCTCAGAGTGACTGTTTATTCAATGTAGGTTTATCAGCAATAGATGGCGCTATACATCTTCTAACACCCTTCCTTCTTTTTTTAACGTTCATGCCTCAACAATAGAATGATGGCGCTATACATCTTCTAACAATGACAATAACTGGCGAAAGATGTAGGCCTACAGCCGGGAGCCACCGAGAATCTTTTTTAAAAACCTGGGCCGTGACTACAGGGAAGAGGTGAAGAAAAGCATGGAGACGGGGAGGGAGACAGACGGGCCTCCGTCGATCAGAGGATCGAACGACCTATTCAAGAAGTATGATGAGTACTACTCCTTATACTTCCCTGTAGGAGGAATGGTAACTATTTCCTTTGCATTAAAAGAACAGCACATAATGTAGTCATTACAACTTGCAAATCATAATTAAAGACTAGACAGGTAAAAAAAAAAATGGAATACGCAGGGCCCCCCCCCCCCCCCCCCCCCCCACACACACACACACACACACTTTTTTGGCTTTTTGGCAAAGAAAAACGGAAGCATAAATTATAAGAAAAATATATATATATAACAATTCAATATAAAGATTAAAGATTGTACATACTGTCCATTAAAATGAGTGATATTCGGCATCAGTCAAAGATGTCAGTTATGCTGCAAAAAGCATGTTGATAAGGTCTGCCCGAACTCTCCGTCCAGCACCAGCAGCTTCTGGCTGAACTGGAACCTCATCGCCATTGTCCATATCCTCCTCCTCCTCTTCTCACGGGTACGTCGATGGCCACATGGTTTAATCGATGCACATGTTGTGCAGGGTCGCATAGGAAACCACAATGCGGCATACTCTCGCAGGTGAAAAGAGCATCGTGCCTCCGCTCTGGTCTAGGCATCGGAAGCGCCCCTTCAGAACACCGAAGCATCGTTCGATGATGCAACGTTACGTTGCTGTCGCGAGTTATACTGCTCCTCATCACGGTTGGTGGGGTTGGCGACTGGCGTGAGGACATGGTTGCTAAGGGGGTAGGCGCTGTCTCCTAACAACCACCCATCAACGGCAAGATCCTCCATTTGATGCTTGACACTACAATGGTTCCAGATGTAGGCGTCATGGCTCGCACCGGGGTACTTCGCCACCACGTTGAGCAGTTTCATTGCGGAATCGCAGATCCCCTGCACGTTGATCGAGTGGTAGTTTTTACGGTTGACGTAGATGCGCTCGTCGACGGGAGGAGCCTTTAACCGGATGTGAGTGCCGTCTACTGCACCAATACATTGAGTAGATTGCACTGCTCTCGGAAGGCTTGCTTCACTGGGATTTGCTCCTCCTGTCTGAAGGGAAACTTGATGTACCTCCCCGACTGGCTGGACAGTGCGTGAGATACCTGCAAGGATTAAAATGAAACGAAATATATCATAATGTATGAATAATACAATAATGTAATAATCAAGTCCTACTTTGACAGCATATTAAACATAAAGGAAGACAAGCATGAACTTTTAATATACATCGAGTTGACAGTTTAAAGATGAATACCAGTTTTGGGAAAGTAGCCTAAAACATCTATGTTGATCATTATTGTTGAATAAGTATTGAAATAGGGCTTGTGTGGTAAAATCCGAACCTAAGTATCGTTAAATACAGAAATATCGGAAGAAATCCAATATCCGCCTGTGAAATTTATAAATCCACCGCCCGTTTGGACCTGTCCGCGCTGGGGGAGATATCGACAAGCTGGGGACAAGCCCGTATAGCGAACACCTCGTGTACTCGCACGTGGTCATTGTACGTAGCGTATGGTCGATTCCGCGTTGGCGATATCTATCTGCAGACGATCAATTTATAATTTTGCAAATATATCAATTAGTAGGCGGTTTCTTGGCAAAATGTGTATCATCCCGTATTAGTCAAAACATATTCTTTCACATGATCGGTATTAAGAGCTTCCATTTCATTTTTTTGATAGGGTGGCGTTTCCAAAACTGGCCTTCATCTTTAATTAAAGAACATTGGAACTCTAATAAATCGTTATACAATACGATATACACGTAGAAATTAATCGATCAGGCTTGCAAAAAGATGACGATTCATTACCTGATGCACGGCTCTGCTGGTAGTACTTTTGCTAACCCCTTGCAAATCCCCTGCTACAGCTAGGAAGTGTCCCGTGGCATAAAACCTCAACGCGATCGTTACCTGCAACGCGACAGGTAGCGACATGGAACGCTGCGTCGGACGTTGTAAATCATGATCTAGAATACCACAAATATCGAATATTAATGCACGCGGGAGTCTTAACCTTCTGATGAGTTCAACGTCGTCGAACACTTCCAGAGGGTTCGTCCTGTCACGGAAGATAAGTGGACGGCGATTTCCATTACGGACCGCGTACAGAAGAGCTGCCATTTGTAATAAAATTAATGTGCCTTTATCATGTGGCGAAATTCAAAGTAAGGTTAATAATGTGCGCTTTTTAACTCAAAAGTTACCGAAGGACAGTGCTGGGATGGGGTCCATTTGAGGCGGAGTTGAGGGCAGGGGCTAGCGCACCCCTGACACAGGATTGTGTTCAATACAGAAAAGGATATGGCTAAGTGAGGGAATAAGTCCGCATATCCCCCCCCCCCCCTCCCCCCTTCCCCAGAAAAAATAAACGTTCGCCCATGAAACAAGGGGACGAAAACGTGTCATGAAATTAGAGGGAACACAAAACGTTTAATCCGAATGTCATTCTTTCCTTACGCCAGTGTTTTGCCATAATGTGCGGAATGTCGAATTTTGTTCGATTATTCAAATTAGATCACATAAGGGTACGGAGTCGGACGAGGGGCGCTAATTGAAATCATGCCATGTCCTCTCATGAATATTCATCATCGAACATGAACAAATGTTCCCTACGAGTTTCCTACGAGTTTATAAAATACCTGTAGACTTTGTACATAACCCACTCGGTAACCGTTGTCGAGGTGTTAATTTACATGACTATTATGACATCATCGATTCGCCCGTGTGTAAGCATGTTTTTGGTTAAACGAACATTCGTTCTCACACCAACTGGCATATAATAAAAGGGGTCACACCCACCACTTACAGGACTTATCATTCTCATCGTGTTCGCAATGGAAGCAACTACTAGCAAAAGAAAGGCCAATTTCTCGGTACGAGAAATCGAAGTACTAGTTGATGAAGTGGAGCATGGCCGCGGAGTCCTCTTCGCATCATTTAAGGATGTTGGTGCCCTTAAAGCAAACAAAATAAAGTGGAATGACATCACTGGCCGAGTAAATGATGTGTCAACAGTCGTCCGAGGTGTAGAGGAAGTGCGCAAGAAATGGACAAAATATCAATCAGATGTCAAGGGTAAGGCAAGTAGAGAAAGGAGAAGCGCGACGAAGACGGGAGGGGGACCATCGCTTGACACCAATGAGACGTTGAATGACCACGTGCAACGGGTGCTTGCCATCATTGGTACGATTGCCGTCCACGGAGTCGACGGTGGGATCGACACGGCGGAGCCTGTTACCACAGAGGACAGCGTCCCCGACAGCGTCGTTGCCATCGACTACTCTGACGATGAAGACATACCTTCTACTTCCGCAACCTCGTCTTGACCATCTACCTCAATCAAGGGGAAAGCCCGTGGCGAAGGTCAAGACAGCACCGGACACTTACTCACAGCAATTGTTGGACATCAAAAGGGAGAAGCTGGCGGTCATGCGCGAACAACTGCAGGTAAGTGCGATGATGCCTTTTTAACCTTGTATCTTCAACAAATGTCCGTATGATATTATACGCAAGGGAATTTCATTCAATATTTTAGAGAATTGCACTGGGAAATTATAATGTATTTTTATAAAATGTTGACTTAATGAAAAATCGTAGCATAGCAAAACGTAAATCGAACACTCTTACCTATATACGGACTGATATCAATGTGTTTTTGCATGTAATGATTTGTTAAAATAATGATAATATATTATAGGTCATCGGCAAGTTTGTAAAAAACTATATTGAAAATTTGTGCAACGCCCTCTATACCCAAACTATATATTATTATAACCGCACGGCTTTAATCACGTTGTTTTCCTGTTTGCGTTTTCTATTTCGAAAGGGAACGTTTGGCCGAGGAGAAGTCTCGGCGATCGATCGAAGAACAACGCCTCATGATGCGAAAGAAATAGACGATGTACCTATTATTATACGCATATGAACAAAACATAACACAAAACAAATACGGAGTAATTACGTGTGCTTATTCCTTGTGTCCCCACTTTCCCTTTCCCCCTTGTGTGTGTATGTGTGTGAATGTGTCTGTTCGTGCGCGTGTGTATGTGTGTGTATGTCGTACGTGTGTGCGCGTGCGTATGTGTGTTTTGAGTGTATGCTTCGTTTGTGTTGTTTCTGTGATTGTGTGTATATTCATAAGTGTCTATTATAATTGCTTGCGTGTGTGTATTGTGTATAAATGAGCATGTGTGGAAAATATATAAGACCGCATTATGTGCATATAATATGCCCCCCTCAAACAAACACACACACACACACACACAATAAAAAACACACACAAATATCAATAAATAAATAAATAAATACAAAATCAATCATTCAATCCAAATAAACAAATGCAAACAAATAATACAACAAAAAAACATGTTCACCCATGCTACCACTGAAGTAATACATCCTAATTCCCTTTGCCTCCTCATCAAATGTAAGGCCTTTCTGGTCCCCAGCCCCTCCTCCGACTCTGGAAAAAAAATTGCATCTACGCCACTAGCCTATTTCGGAAATGAATGTAACTTTCAAGACGAAATATATACGTTTGTATCGCTGATGTTTTCTATTAGTATCGGGAACGAAACGTATATCGTGAACAAGCAGTTTCCATACTTTATAGAATGGTCTCGATAAAGAAGACCTCTCTTGAATATAAATATTGTTCATTACCTTTTTCAAAGGTAAAAGGTCTTCCTTTTGCCAGATCATCTACTTTTCAGGCAAATGTAATATTCATTGATAACGTGTAGCTGATCAGATAAGTTAATTGTAGCGAAAAAATATATAATATTTTTCCCATGTATAATAGGGTCTGTTTGATGAAGATACTAATTAATGGTGTCTTTAAATAGACACAAGCAGCAACATAAGCAAATCTCTTCCGAATAATATATTTCATGTTTTTGTGTGTGTTCGCTTTCAGCTACCCGTTTGCTTTGCTTGTGAACTGAACATTGTAATATGTTCTGTGTTTGTTTTATATCATTTGTCATTCTAACGCATCTATAGACCAGCAATAGGCTCCTATGCTGATAATTATTTTACCGATTATACATTAGGTTCATGGCAAAGGCTAATTTCGACTTAGGAGCCTTTCTTGCAACAGTTTAGGATAACTGTCATCGATATATACACACTGGATACAGCACGCTGAACAATGCCGAATGAGCGACGTTGAAGCCGCCGCAAGTATCTAAAAGTCCACCTAAGTGACCAAATACAAAAGGTGCTTCTATTCATTTCCGTAAATCGATTCACTCGAGCGAGCATGGTCTTTGTATTTGGAGTACTTTTGGAGTACTTTTTCACACTGTCGCTGGCTTAATGATGAGGGCGCTGTTGCTATATCCATTTTTTTAAATCCATTTTTATATCGATGATAACTGTCCTATGTACGTAGTCATATGACAATCACGTGACATTTAGGACGTCCTAAAGATAGGACGCTTTCTTGCAACTGCTCGCTGCGAACCTCCACGAAAGGTTTTAGAACTTTTAATAGCTATTCATCCAACTTTAAAGCGGGTTATGTAACGTCTAGACTGGCTATTGTCCGTACCGAGCTCTGTGCCCGGAAAGCCGAGCAGTTTCTGTGATTTTTGAAAAATTACCTTTTGCGATTTCACCTTTTTTATTCTTGTTGACTAAAGCAAACATACTTTTTTAAGTAGCTTCCTTATGAGGTTTTGCTGCCTCTCAGAATTAGACTTCAGTATGGTGTTCTGATGTTCTGCCGCCGAATCAAGCTTCTGCTGCAGCTCAAGGGTCAGCCTAGCCTTTTGTCAAGGCCCCCGCGCGAACACCCAACCGAGCGCGAAGCGCGAGACGTGTATACCCGAGCGCAGCGAGGGCAGACAATGCAATATAGTTGTACAACGTGCAAGCGGCGCGGGATGCGTCTTTTTTTTCCGTACCACTAACGCGTCAGTTTTCCTCAAAAACTCGTGAAAGCGCGCTGATAAGCCAAGACTAGCACCGCTGCTGTAATGTACATTTCTATGCATCAAACTCTGCGACTCTGTGACATCGATCTAGCTAAGACAAGTCCAAGGGAAAGGGTGACCATTAATTAGTGGCCGATCTCGATGTTGACTACGACCACGACGATGCGACTAGGAAAACTCATCTAGGTGTAGATACATCGCACTCACATACATCATGGTGTGTGAAGCCACGATTTTATTGAGAAAAAGGCCTGGCTTGCGAGGCTTGAGTGTAAATCAACACAGGCCTGCTAGTCTTGGCTTTCCAGCGCGCTTTCACGAGTTTTTGATGAAAATTGACGCGTTAGTGGTACGGAAAAAAAAGACGCGCGCGTCGTCTGCACAGCTCGTAATGTATGATCGATATCCCAGCCATATAGAGCCTTGATTAAAGGCTAGGGTCAGCCCGTCCTGCTTCTCTACCCTCTGAATGAGGTCATTGAATTTGGCTTGAATTGACTGGGCCACCAGCCCCTTTATCACATTGAGCACATCTACATCTTTCAATAGGGAGTCCTTGATGAGGTCCGTTGTTGATCTGGCATTGTGTGTTCGTGATCTATAGGGTGAGTGGAGTACAATGCACAGCTCCCATGGGCTAACAAAAGACAGCTTATATGGTCGTAGAATGAAGAGGGTTACTGAGGTAGATCGTAACAAGTCACTGTAAGTAAATTATAGCTTCGTGCAGGTCAATTATAGGGAAGGCGAAATAGAAGTAATCATGGTAATGACGTGAACAGGACTGGTATAATATCGGGAACCTCACAAGGTAGGCCTATGTATTCTTGTGTAGGCATGTACTGTGGTGTGTGTTTGGGTGTTTGTGCTCGTGTCAGTCGTGTGTATGGGTGTCTGTATGTATGTAGGTGTTTGAGCAGGTGTTAATTTGTAGGTGAGTGCGCTTGGTGGTTGCCTCCCCACAGAGCTCTTGATTTCTGTCTTTATTTTCATTGATTTAGTATTGTTTCTTTTGCTATTGCTATACTGTACCATTGTATATGTCTTCAGGAAACTACTAGACAATTTTGGTCTTATTTTTGGTGATATTTCTTATGTATTTTTCAATATAAGATTTTGGATCTCAGCATTGCATTTACTGTATATTGGAGTAGCCATGTTCACATGTACTAGTATATGCTTTACATGTTACTAGTGTATGCTTTACATGTTGGTGCACAGAGTGCATGGTTGTGCGCACCAACACAATGAAGGGTGCCAGCCTGCTAGCCTTTGTACCTATTGTATTCATTTGTATTGTGACTTGCACATCTGATTCTTCATGTGCTTATCTTGTTCCCTATACTGCTTGTTCATGCAATTTGGTCAATCATGAACCTAAGGGAAAGTACATTGGTTTGCCCATTCAGCGGTATGCCAATTCTGTATCTAGATTTCGCATTTTATTGCTCATCTCGGGAGACATCAGCCCCAATCCTGGCCCTTCCTCTGGTGGATCGAACCTTTCCGTTGATTCTCTGACTTCACATTACACCTACGATAGTCTGACACTTCATTCCCTTAACGTTGCTGTTAGGGATGGTTGCTCCACCAGATGTTGGCGGGAAGAAAATCATGTTGTATGGGACCGGCTGCTGTCTCTCGGGATTGGTAGATCGTGTCGAGGGCGGAAAACACATCGGGGTAAGAGAAAGGAGGATCGCTTTAAAGAATATCTTAAGTTCGGGAGTATTAATTGTCGCTCTCTACGTAATAAATCAACCATATTTCAGGATTTTGTTATAGATCACAAGTTGGATTTTGTCTGTGTTAGCGAGACTTGGTTGACCTCGGATGATGATGCAGTTGTGGCCGATTTGTGCCCTAACTCTTACACTTTCAAGAATTGTCCTAGGGTCCATGGGCGTGGCGGTGGTGTGGCTTTTCTTCACAGAAGCAGTCTGCAAGTCGTCACCAGGCCGCTTGATAAATATGACAGTTTTGAATGCTTGTCAGCAACTATCTCCAACGATGTCACCTGCATGGACATCTCTGTAATCTACAGGCCACCTAGTGGTCATAGTTTCTCCAAATTCCTGGAGGAATTCTCTGATTTTCTGGATGGAAGATTGTATCGAACTCCACCTTTTATCATTACTGGTGACCTGAACATTCATTTAGACAATACATCTTCACCTCACACACAAAAGTTTAATGATCTTATCAGCAGTCATGCCATCACTCAACTAGTTGATTCTCCAACTCACGACAGAGGCCACATCCTTGATGTAGTCATGGTTCGGAACTCTGGAGATCGTATCCACTTGACGAAACCTAGAGTCACACCTGGTATCTCGGACCACTCTGCCATCTTGTGGAAGCTCAGATTTCCCAAGCCTAGTCGATCCCAGTCAACGGTTGTATGTCGTAACATCAAGGACATCGACATGAGGACATTTGCGGACGACATTACCGAAGCAGAGATCATTACCCCCAGGACAGAGAGTGTAGAGCCTGCTGTACAGCGATATAACTCTGAACTGGGAAGGATTCTCGACAGGCATGCACCTCCGCAAGAAAGGAAGGTCCGAACTCTGTGCCGACTTCTCCGTGGTACAACAGTGACATTCGCGCTCAGAAGAAAGAACGACGAAGGCCTTGAGAGGCAATGGCGGCAATCCTAATCTCCACACCGACAGGGAAACGTCTTTAATGCCCAACGCGACCTCGTTAATCACCTTGTGACGAGGCTAGGCCTCTCACTATGTGGGACTGGTTGAGGACTGCCATGATGACTCCAAGAAACTGTTTTCATTGGCCAATCGATTACTAAATCGTCGACAGTCGTCACCCTCTTCCGTCTCACTCCGACAGTTCACAAATGGCGTCATCATTTCTCAATTCTTCAGACTAAAGTCAAGATGATCTCGACAGGTTTAGCCCAGGACGAGTCACCACACCGCCCCGCTCACATTCTTCATCATTCGATTCAATCCAACTTACTTCGCCCGTCCGAGATCATGTCACTCTTGCGTAAACTGCCCCCTAAGTCCTGTCAACTAGATCCGATTCCACAAATTTGTTAATAAGAATGCTCCACTTTAATTGCTCCTGTTCGTATCCCATCTGATAAATTTGAGTATTGAACAGGCATACGTTCCTCCTTCTATGAAAGTTGCTTATATCACCCACTGTTAAAGAAACCATCTCTCGATCACCAATTCCCTCCAAAATACCGACCGGTCTCAAATTTGCCACTTTTTGGTTTAAGATCCTTGAAAGGATGCATGTGTTTTCTCTCTCGTTTGTCACGAATACCTTTTGGCTAATGATTTGCTCGACCCTTTCCAATCGGGTTATAAACCGAATCACCAGTGTCCGAAACACTCCTTGTTGATGTTTCCAGCTATATTCTCCAAGGAATGGACCAACGGCAAATCGACGGCCCTTTTGATGACTCGACCTCTCCTCCGCCTTCGACACGGTCAACCATACAATTCTCCTAAACACACTTAGTTCTCTAGGTGTTAAGGGTAATGCATTCCATTGGTTCGAGTCTTATCTCTCGTTCCATTCACAAATGGTCTGCAATCAATGGTAGCAAGTCGGAAGCTCTGCCGCTAATCTGCGGAGTTCCGCAAGGCTCTGTGGGTGGGCCAATCCTCTTCTCGATATATTTGACCGGATTGCGACAAGTATTGTTAAAGCATGGCATAAAGTACCATATTTATGCTGACGACATCCAATTCATGATTTCCTTTAATTCAAATCAATTGGCAGCAGAATGTGCTATTCACCGCCTTGAATGTTGCATGGTTGATGTTCACCAACTGGCTGACTTCACATTCTCTCAAGCTTGAATTCAGCACAAGTGTGAATTTCTTCTTTTCGGTTCCAAAATTCAACTTCAGTAAAATTCATCATCGATTCTGTTTCATTCTCCCGATCTCACCGTCAATCTCTCAAATTCTTGTCGCAATCTTGGCATTATTTTTGATAGTAATATGACTATGTCTAACCACATCTCTCTTGTTTGCCGATCAGTTCGCTATCAATTGCGAAACATTGGGTTCATTAGGAAGTACTTGTCCCAGGACAGCTACAGAAAAAACTTAGTTCACGCTTTAATTTCTTCCCGTCTCGACTTTGGTAATGCTTTATTATTCAACCTTCCACAGAACCAGCTGCTCAAACTTCAAAGCTTCAAAATGCTGCAGCTCGCATAGTTCTTTATCCCACCAAGCGCACTCACATCACTCCATTTTGAGATCATTACACTGGGTTACCCTGTAAGCAACGTATTATTTTTAAGATCTTATTATTGACTTTTCTCATTGTGTCCATGGCTCCTCTCCTCAATATTTATATTCATTAATCAGAGGTACACCCCTGCAAGATCATACGTTCACCACCTCAGTTCTCTAGGGGTTGGCTCAAAGTCTCAAAAGCCTCGGGGGAAAGATCGGTTTGTTTATATTCATCTCCGAGATTTATGGAACCAGGCTTCCTGAACATATAAAGTTTTGCCTCACACTTCTGAATCTTTTAGAGTCGTCAGGTCTTAAAACCTTTATGTTTGATTCATTAAGTTGGTTCTTTAAAAAGCGCCTTGAGCACTCTTCAGAGTGATTTGGCGCTCTAAAGGGCTGAATTTATTATTATATTATTTTAATATAGTTTTCTGCGGTTTGTCGGTGTTTTTGTTTTGTTGTCTATTGATCGGTTTTGTATTTTTGTTTCTAGCTAGTGTCGTTCTGTGGGTGTGTGTGAGGGTGGGGGACAATGATTTTGGCTTGATTCGGGATAATCTACCATTGACAATGTAGATTCATTAGAAGTAACATGGTTATAGTACCGTTTTTTGAAGGAGCCGGTTGTCAAAAAAGGTTTGGCTCCACTTTGTAAGCTTTAGATGTAAGAGGGTTTTTTGATTTTCTCAGAGTGTAGCAATGTTGAGAGGATATACAATTCTATACCTGAAAGAGATTCGTAATAGGATTTTTAGAATAATCTCTTACATGCAAACTCCATGCATCTGCTGTTTTTTTAATTGAATTTACTTTTTTAAACTTTTGTTTGGACCTAACCTTTTTTGCGAAACAAACTGTGTAGGACCTAACCTCTTTTGAAAAAAACACTGAATTTTTCTTTTGTAAATCTTTTAACCACTTTCTAAACTGGAGTTTCAAAAGAAACTTATCATTCTTCAGAGCGACGCTCACTGAAATCCATAGCAGTCCAAATTGAATCATATTTAGACACAGATAAGCTATCATTCTCCTTATGAAGCATATTCTGAAAAATTGAACAGGTTGCTTTTGCCAAAAAAGAGAAAAATTCGATGGAATCGCTACAGGTCATTTTTACACAAAATCACAGAAAGCTGCTCGCTACGAACCTCCACGGAAAGGCGGTCCTATTCAGAACTTCTCACAATAGGCTATTCATTCAAACATCAAAGGCGGGTTATGTACCCACCAGGCTGGCTATTGTCCCGTACCGAGGCTCGTGCCTGGAAGGCGAGGCAGTTTCTGTGATGTTTTTGAAAAATTACCTCTTGCGATTTCGACCTTATTTTATTCTTTGTTCGACTAAATCAAACTACGTTTTGTTTAGATGTGCGAGCTGAGGAATATTTAGCTAATCTATGCCAATATGATTCATGTTGATGCTTAGACTTTTAATGTGTGTCGCTCTGAAGAAGTGATAAGTTTCTTTTGGAACCCAGTTTAGTATGAAATTGAGTTTTCGGTTAGCTGCTAGAGCTGCTCAAAACCTATAGATTAAGCTTACAACAATTGAATTTTATATGCGAAATGGGACCTCGTACCTTCTTTGAAAAACGAGCTCTCCCATGTATGATAATGTCTGCGGGACTAATTTCATTCACTGTACGAAGTAAGTGCAATGGATTAGTGAATATCACTTTGCTTTTTGCTCATATCTCAGCCAGAAGAAACATCATTTAACGTGACATTTTTACACATTACTTTGTGGACATATGGGATCATAACCGATACATATTTTTATTAATACACTCATCACTTTTTGCTCTTTGTCAACAAAGGTAGACTAGATCCAGCTTTAAACGGTTGGTAACCCTTTTTTCTATCAATATTTTTTGTATCGGGTGATATAATACAAGGCTCCACACTGGCCCGTTCGGACAAGTGAAATCATGGATTTTTAAAATGTTACTTGCCGCTTTTCTTCTAGATGAGATTTTACGACCTAAAGAATTACGTTATTCTCTCATAGTTGATCATAATTTAGTTGCAAACCAAACGATGCCATTGACCAAATTTTACTTGCCCTAAGCATCAATTTTACTTGACCCGGGCAACAGGGCAATCTGCTAGTGTCGAGACGTGTGATAATAGCTGACAATCACTGTTGACTCCTGCAAGTGATTAAATGATCCAATTTGTGTTCAGACCTACCCTTCTATGCCTTGATTGACCCGTATGAAGGGAAATTTCATTCTTTGAAAATGATGTGTTTGATAATATAAACAAAAATTGATTATTGAAAGGCTGAGTGCTGCTTTCCAATTATTGTTCATGTAATAGTAGAATTAGGATAATTTTACAAACAGATATTTTAAAAAGGTAAGATTTGGGGATTTGAACAATGTTACTAGATCACTTTTAACAAACATAAGAGAAATATCAGCAGAGTTGTTTCACAATGGATGAACGCTTGACTCCTATCATGGGGACCTCCTATTTCAACACCGGGAGAAATGCACTGGGATTTATGTCCTTTGACTAAGGCATTAGATGCATATTGACTGCAACTCAACACAGGTATAGTAAATAAGGACCTGACAGCAGGCGCGCCGGAAGCCAGTTTTGATTGGGGGGGGAGGGGGGGGGGGCAAAGACCTAAGGAGGGCTCACAATTTTGTTGTGTAGGGGCTCCATGCCCAACCACACTCACAGGGTTGCAAGATGTGAGAGTGAGACATTGTGAGGGAGCGAAGTGACTGAGCGGGGAAAAGGGTGTGGGAGGGGGTGTCCCCCCTCCCACAGGTAGGGGGAGCTTTTGCATTTTTGGATTTGAAATTGTGCGAATCTGGTGCATACCTAGATAGGAAATTTGGCTTAAGATTAACTATATCTGGGAAAGCGTGTTATGATTTGATCGACCAGAAATTTTAAATATATATTTCACGAAGAAAACAAATAATTGACACACTAATATGCCACATTATGTATGATCCAACAACATAGCCTACAGCCAATAATGAGTCCCGAGGGAGCGAAGCGACCGAGGGCTGGGGCAGAGCCAAGAGGGGGAGGGTTTGGGAGGGGGTATTCCCCCTCCAACGGGGAAAATTTTGCATTTATATACTTGAAATGGTGCTATCTGGTGCATACCTAGATAGGAAATTCGGCTTATAAGATTAAGTGTATCTGGAAAGCGTGTTATGATTTGATCGACCAGAAATTTTAAATATATTTTTCACGAAAGAAAAACAATATAATTGACACACCTTATAAATATGCACATTATATATGATCCAACAACATAGCCTACAGTCAAGAATGGCTGGGGCTAAGCCAGAGGGGGCAGAGTTTGGGAGGGGGTATCCCCCTCCCACGGGGAGATTTTCGCATTTTATATACTTGAAATTGTGGCCAATTTAGTGCACGTCACACAAGCAGAACCAGAGCATACGCACCGACACTACGGACCTGCGTACCCCTCGAAAAAGTACTCACCCCAGACCATACGCAAGTTACAAATACTGAGATAATCTGTTCGCAGTGCGAGCGAAAGCGAAATATACCTTAAAAGATTGTTTGTAAATTGATGTTTGGAACGTTAGATTAACAAGGTTCTGGCTTATGACATTTTTTCCGGGGGGGGGGGGGCTTTTTTTGGGGGTGCAAAAAACGCGTTTTGCCCCCCCCCCCCCCCCCCCCCACCACTTTTTGATTTCGGGGGGCGGGCCGCCCCCCTGCCCGCCCCCCTACTTCCGGCGAGCCTATGCCTGACAGGAATGTATTTCTTGATATAATAGATTGTTTAATTCGTATACTTGGTTTATGAAGTACCTACCACTTCCAACCATCCCCATTAATAATTATTAACAAATGTACTGTAATTCGTTTACAATGTATATATTTAATCTTGTAATTTCAAGTGCAATTCAGCTTGTGAAAACTGCGAATCATGCATCAATAAAATACCATTTATATAGGTATATATCGATCTATCTAATCTCCTGTGTCTAACCTCAGTGAATGAAATTCAATACAAAATGTATAGCAGGTTTTTTGTCTCTTTGACAGTAAATATTACTATCACAATACAATATTTTATGAGCTGTTCGTCCCCCTTGGTAAAATATCAGTGAAGCGTCGTGTGTTCTATTGGGGGCCCCTGTCCAAGGGGTTCTGAGTTCAGGATATATTTGCCCGCTTTCGTGGATAATTATAGATAAATCATTTTTGCTATGTCAATTATACTCTGACATGAATTACCTTATACACCTTTAAAGGGCTCAAATGTGTACAGACTACATTCAGGCCATTTGCCTGAAAATGACATACTTTAACCCTGAAAAGGGTCCGCATTTGCCATAACAAA
>JBAMJV010013054.1:0-27788 GCA_037951105.1 Echinarachnius parma
ACTTTTTTTGCTTTATTTCGCATCGGCGTTCCATGCTCCTAAAAAAAGTCATTTATAGCGGAGCGGGAATGTGCATTGTTTACATGCAGAGCCTATGACTTGCTAGTCAAACAAACTTGTTTTTGCTTGTAAATTGAGGTTTTACTGAAAATGCTTAAGAATTGCTAAGAAATGAATTGTAGCAGGATGCAGCTACACATCTGAGTGTATATCATCCATGATATAAACCTGAACAAATGTTTGCAAATATTGAAACAAATGGAAATAATATCTCTGTGCCAACTGTGAGTATTGCACTCAGCGTGTACGTCTATGACCGAGCTAAACTGCGATGCCTGCAGGTGACGTCACAAAGATGACGTCATTTTGTGTTCGCCCGGGACTCAGTTTTTAACGGGGTTCCGAAAGTGAATTTACAAGTTGATTTTTTTATTTTACCGGGTTTTCCCCACGAGGAAAATATGTTTGTATTACTATTAGTAATCTTCATGAAAATCTACCTTAGATACAGTAAAACCCCAATTTTGAGGCAGTTTTCTTGTCACCATACCTTTAATAGTATGATTTGAATTACAACCTTATTTATTATTTTACCACATGTGAATATTTGCATTTAGAACAAAACAAAAAAAGCCTCTTGAGAAGGTAAGCACTAAACATGCCATGAAACATTTAGTGCTAGTGCACTGTTCTATGCCTTGGGAGTTGGGCCGCGCCACCTCACAAAAAAATATGGAATTGCTCATAATTATTGTAATCCTTATTCTAATCTTAAAGGGACTTAGTAACATTGTCCAAATCCTCAAAATAAAATTGTAATTCTAGCGGTTCCTTTATACAACGCTCGAAATTAGCACAGGCCCGATGGCCCGGGGCCACCAAAAATTGTTGTCGGGCCAGTAAAAAATCATTTTACCAATGTTTGCTGGCCCGATCGGGCCACCAAATATTGAAACCATGGTGCAGAAAATAATGGTCTATGTTTGCAAATTTAATACCATACAGAAAACACTTGAATTGTGATTTAAAAAGAAAGCAAAAAGAAGTAAAAAATGTCCAAATAAGAACGCTTTCCGACATTTGCCTCAAGAGTTCTCTTGAGGCAAATGTCGCGAAGCGCACTTTTCACGTTCATAAACATAAACAAGGCATTGTTCTCCCCCCCCCCCCCCCCCCTCAGTTTATTGCTGTTGCCTCATATGAACATCCTCCCTTCAACTTGCATAATAAATGAAATACATTTTAAACTACTTTCAGAGGGTGTGTGATCGGTAAACTACAACTATTTCAGCTGTTTTGCCAACCACGTGTGTGCATACATAATACACCCAGCCTAGGCAGGAAGTATAATGTGCACCTGTCACAGTTTTTTTTTTTTTTTTTCTTTGTGTTTTTATTGAACAAAATAACATATGTACAACAAATGTTATGAACATATTTACATCAGAACAAAAACAAAAGGGTGCGGTCACTGAAACAAATACAGTATCGTAATATTATGTGCTGACCCGCAGGTATTGGGTATTGCAGTAATTATACCAATAAAGCAAGCGAGTGACACCTCGGGAGGCGTCTGTGGAGATCCTGCGGGCCAGGCTACAACAATGTAATAAATGCTTATCATGTACAATGCATTTGCTATGAACTGGATCAAAGAACATTTTTAAATGAGAACTCTAACCTGTCACAGTGCATGCATGCAGTGCACTAGGCCTGCCCCTATACACAAGCATACTACTCATTCACTGTGCTTGCAATAAAACTCGTATGGCGTGATTTGTATCGGCAAGAATAGGGTTTAATTCCTCTTCCATATGATTTATAAAGTTTGACATGAATTATGAAGGAATAATCATAAGAAGGTATGATTTTGTTTGTTTCTAAATATTATATTACTCTAGAAATGCAATAAAGTTTTCCGAATTTGTTTAAAAGAAAATGTTTTGAGCCCAGTCCCACACATGTATATTTGTGTTAGTACATTGTAAGTACTATCAAACTTCAAAATCGTACATTGAAACTTCCTAAATTCCATGATTTGGTGACCCCAAAATAAGTCCATTTCTTTCATATATAATTGTATCAGGGCTGTGATTTTAAGGATGATATTATCAATGATTCACATATTAATGACTTGGATTAAAGTCTACAAAAAGCTATCACTCGGTATCAGATCCATACTTCATTTTACTTAAGTTTTTCTTCATTTTTTTTCGGGCCAGCAGATTTTAGTTTCGGGCCAGCAAAATTAGAAAAACACTCATTTTACTGGCCCGACCGGGCCACCAGCAAAAAATGTTAATTTCGAGCGTTGCTTTATACCTTGTTGTAATCGTATTAACAATAAAATCATGGGACAGCTTTCGGTTTTTCAAATTTCCCTTTCATTACAAAGATATGTATGATTGAAGTATTTAGATAAGAAAATCTCCGGGCGAGATTTTCATCCCTGTACAAAGTGAATGCAGTGAGTTGGTGAATATCACCCAATATCACTTTGCATTTTCGCTCATTACTTGGCCATACATTGTCCATTTGACCTGAAATTTTCACACAATACCCTGAGGACATATGAGATAACAACAGTATACATTGCATCAACCATTCATCAGTTTTTGCACATCTCAACAAAGTTACTAGATCCCTTTAATGACGCAATAATCAAGGGTTACTAGGGTTAGAATGGAGAGTAATTTCAGAGCATGGTGTACCAAAGTGCACTAGAACCTGCCATGATTCAACCGCTCGAGGGTCTTCCCTTCAAATCATTTGATTGATTGATTGATTGATTGCTGTTTGCGTTGCAATTTGTTCATAATTCAGGTCGCCAAACGGCAGAAAGAGAGAGTGAAGATGCAGACAGACCTGGCCCAGAATGAAGACAGGGTCTTTGCCATGTCAGAACACATGAAGAACGTCACGCAGGAACTCAACCAAACTCAGGTAAGCCAATTCAGTTAATTTCAAAAAGGCCAACAAAAATTTGGCCTACATATATCCAAGCCTCCGTATTAACTTTTTCCTTACTGGCCTAATTTAGCAGTAAAATAATAATATGTACATGAACACTGCTTTTCATGAGAAAACATTTCACTCATTGTTTTTTATCTAATTGTTATATTGCAGAATCTGTGCCGTGCCAGAGACGAGTTGGAAACAGAGAACCACATGAAGCTTGTAGTCCAGAAGGAGGAGGGACTGAGGGTCTGATAAATTGTGGGAAATATGTATAAATTAATCAATGATTCAAGTCTGTCACCATTATACGTCTTAATCTTTGATCATTGAATTGTTTTTAAATTTTTATTGTAGAATTTGTGCCGTGCTAGAGACAACGAGTTGGAAACAGAAAACCACATGAAGCTGGTGGCGCAGAGGGAGGAGGGACGTCTGAAGCAGGAGATCATCCGACTGGAGAACGAACTAGGAGACGTCAAGGAGAGGAAGAATATCTTTCAGGTTGGTTAACCCTTTCAATTTCATTTAAGATATAATTTGCAACACACTTTCCATGGTACTTTCCTAGAAGATTGAAGCTAAGTAAAGAATATAGACCTTTCAGATTGGTTTCAGAATTATTACAAAATCCTGTCCTATTCTCATTGAACCTAAGCATGTGTTAAAACGATAACAACTGTTAGAAATGTGGTTGAAATAGTTCTTATAATACCGTATTTGTCGGTGTATTACCCGCTCCGATGTATTAACCGCACCCCCAACTTTGGCCATTTTTCCATGAAAAAAAAAAAAAATTTGATAGTATAATTCTTGATTTTTAGTCTTTAGATGGTCAGCATTTTCTTAGGAAAGGTACCAAAAATAGCTTATCTATCAGAGAAGTTTTGCCTATGAATTTTGTTTTATTTACTGAAGCCTCCGAAGTAAATAAAGAAAATTATCAGGCCTTCTTCACAGCAGAAGAATCTATAACTTCTGTTGAATTTGCCACACGGATCACTACACATGGGACTACATAAAACGTTAGACAACAAAACAAAGATTTCACCAATAAAACAATCAGAACGGAGATTTAAAAAAAACTGTACCTTAATGTTATTCCTTCTTTCTAGTTCAAATTATGTTGAATCTACTCTTGAAAACTGTTTCAGGGGATAAGAAATTACGATCGTTACTTGCGAGTGCATTGTACTGATATATATGATCACGATGTTGTCATGTCAGCTCACATGTTTTGAAGGGTGGATTATTATTTGAGTATTAGCACTCAATAGTTTAGCATAATTTTGATGACATATCGAGTGCTACAGTGTACAACGTACCAATTTCTTATTTAGCACATGCGGAAATCGCACACGTGTGTGCATTCAGCGGCGTGGCCTTTTACCTGAACGAGGGCCTGTGCTACCCGCAGCGCTAGCATGCACACGGCCAGCGCGCACTGGCGCGGGGCCGGGCGGCGGCTTGGGGTCGCGTCGGGAAAGAGAATTCCCGCCTGAGCTAGCTGCTCGGCCAGTCGCGCGGGTGCATGTTAGGATTCGTACTAAGATCGTGAATCTTCCAAGCCGCTTTCGCAGCAACAACGAGCAATATTTAGGAAGAGGTAAAAGAGAAACAAAAGACACTGCATGACTTGTTTTGGGGGGAATATGCTTGTATTTTCCGTGCATCGTATGAGTATGAATGCCTTGCTGAGGTGGACTTTGGTCACTTGTGAATCTTATCTCCGTGTATTAACCGCATCGTAATTAAGGCCCGGCGCTGGCTAGGCAATTTGCGTGTACAATTTTCCTATCTCCGTGTATTGACCGCTCCCCCCATTTTGGAGCTTTTTTTTGGAGAAAAAAGGTGCGGTTAATACACCGACAAATACGGTACTTTATTGGAAACTTTTTGATTTGTAGCATTTATTTATTATATAAAAAGTTATAAGACCAGTCATTCCTGCTTTCATTGAGTCATACCTTTGTAATTTTGTTTTATTTTATTTGTCCTGACAGAACACAATCTTCAAGAACACTCAGAAGCTGGAGGAGTTTAAGTCGCAGCTGAACTGGGACCAGCAGGCCCTGGAAGCCTGGCTTGAGGAGTCTGCCAGGAAGGACGAAGACTTCATGACCATCACCAAGTACAGGCAGATGGACGATGCAAAACTCAAGGTCAGATTTTACTCAAGATTATAGATGCATTAATCAGGGCTCTACTACAAAAATTAATTTTTCCAGTAACTAAGGAAGTAGCTTGCCCCAAGTCAAATGTTACTTGCCCGAATTAGATACATAAAGCAAAGAACATTATATTTCTCATTGTTATAAAGAACATTCAAGAGAAATTAATCATTACTAATAGAAAATCTTGAGAAATAGATTTGTAAATTATAAGACTTTGCTTATATCACAATCAGTCATTGGGTGATTTCAAGTATGGTGTTTAAACCTGGTGTTAGTGTTTATTAAACACTAAATCGGGCTTAAACACCATACTTGAAATGACTTAGTGTTAGGATGGTGTTAACATGATGACCTCTGATTTCACCGTTGTACAAACTTTCGTTTCCGACAGGCGGTGTTTATTGATATGGCAATATACTATCGTAGATGGTGTTGAGCTAGTGTTAGTGATTATTAAACACTAACTGCAGCCTTAACACCGTACTTGAAATGAGTTGGTGTTAGAGGTTTGACCTCGTACTTCCGGCAGTGCCACGTGGTTGCTGGTGTTTAGCGTCGTCTGCTAATCTGCCAAGTAGTGTTAGTGTTGAGCATGTATACGCAAAACTCCATAGAGATAACAACTTCCATAGGGATCGAAATGAAAGTCATTTCAAGTACAGATCGAGCTGGTGTTAGTGTTACTGTTGCTAGGTGGGCATTAAAATCACAATTCTGAACTGAAATGGTGGTGTTTTCGTTTGTCTAAGCATGTAAAAAGGGATAATTTGTGAAATTTTACTTAAGTGAAGTTTATGAAACGCAATGAAAATCTTATTTTTTTATGAATGTATTAATTTGAATATCTATAGTAATTTACGCAAATAAGATCATACAATTCATATTTTACCCATAAATCTGATATTCACATTTTTTACTACATAAATTATTTAGACCATTATTTTGGAATAGAATAATAATCCATCAAAACAAATTGGAATAGCCAGTTTCTTCCTTATGTGTTTTATTGTTTGTATAATGAATTATTTTATGTACATAATTATTTCTTTGTTTTTATACTTCTGCATTTGTATTGTTTGTGTTGTTTGTTTCATTTCTAACTATAATTTAACTTTTTGAACACCAAAACAAACACTACAAATGTAAACCAGTCCAAACCAACGATGTATCTATTTTGAACGAAAACTTATATTGGCCAGTTGTTTTGTACACACAGCACGAAATGGAGCGATTTTCGGGATTTCGTAACGTGATTTAGTAACGGTAGGTCCGAGCTTTACGGTTTGGAGCGATAAAACAAATCTCGGAGGTGGGGGGGGGGGGGGGGGGGGGGGTGGGGAATAATGGCCCCAGCCTTGTCGAGCCACATGTACAATATCATACAGAGGTGGTTAATTCCTGTGATTCTTGCAAAATTGTTACCCCCTTTTCAGGCAGCTAATTATTTTTGAAACCAGAATGTTTTGATAAATAGGCCTTATACGGTTTTTAAAAAGCCTATGAATGACTACTTTCAAAATACTTAGTTTACACCTTTTCAGTTCGATGTTGAGAATGAGAAAGATCAGAATCTTGTTGTCATCAGTTTATATTTGAAACATCGTGATTCATGATCATGATTATTTGTCCCCCCCCTCCCCCCCCCCCCCCCCAACACACACTCCTCTAGAGGACCCTGTACGTAATGTATACACTGACAATTGTTTGTACATCTTTGACATTTTATAAAAACTTGTAATTGAGTTCAAAGCTCTACGAGATTTGTTTTTAATAATGGCAAAAAAAAAAAAAAGTTACCACATCGGGGACTCGAACCCACTTCTAACAATTAATTTATTACGTGATACACGTGCGACCGGCCTTACCCACTCCGCCACAGAATCCCTAATGATCACGTGACAGATTTAATCAAACTATATAACATGTCACGTACTATCGGTATTCACTCGGAGCTTGTTCCGTGCTGCCACTGCGAGTTATGCCTTCATCGTCGGCTATGCAAACCGCTAGCGCTAGCGATGTGTCTCTGCGCGCGGCGGGCATTCAATTTTTTAAAGAGAGTCACGCACATTTCTTGCGAGTTTAGTTACGAATTCCACGAAAAATAGGGAATATCCACTAACATCGTATCGATCAAGTGAATGGTTTGAATATTTTCTTCTAATTATGGTATTTAATGCATGCATGTGGGAAGTCTTTATTACGATTTGCTCTATAATTCGTAAGCATATGAAAGTTTTAGTCACCATTTTAAAGGGGTTCTGGTGATATTTGTCTGGTGTTGACTAACACTATCGATCCTGATATCGATATCAGGGTTTGTACCGATTTGGTATGATCGTTTTCGAAAAGTTCGTGACCTCCTCTTAATCTGGAAGCTGGTGTTTAGCTCAGATTAGAGGCAGTTTTTCATCCTCAACACTAACACTAACCCCAACACCATACTTGAAATCACCCACTGTCATTGTTAGAAAGAACATTCAAGAGAAATTACACAATTTTACTAATAGAAAACCTTGAGAAATACATTTAATCATTAGTCTTCGTTTATATCAAAATCGGAATATGTTTTGAATTGAATATTATTTGTTTTCTCTTGCAGGAGTTGAGTCTGCAGATGGAACGGATGACAGAATCAGCGGGGAAGAAGAAGAAAGCATTGGATTCTGAAATGACGGAAACACTCACAGCACAGGTATGTGTATAATCTATCCTCTCAGTATGTGTCTGGACACAATTCAGTTGATGTAAATCAAGGCTCGACATTAGCAGTGGACCGGGGCCACCACAAATGAAGAAACAAAATTTGGTGGCAAGATTGGGCCTTCAAAATTTGCAATAGCAATTTGTACAATTGTATACTGTGCACGCAAACAAGTACAAAATGAGACTGACACAAATTTATTCTGTTTTATTGAAATCATTTATAGAGAGGAGATGTTTGCGGGTTACTTAAAGATAATTGTTTTATTATCCTTTTCTTTAATTTTTTGCGGCCACCAAAAATTGTTTCCAACATTGCTAACCCAAACCCAAAATATTTGATTACACAAGCCTATACCACTCCATTAATCATAGCCTTTATCCTTACCTAAACCCTGAATAACATACAAACTGTTATAGATATTAAGCGTAAACCATACATAATTCAGCAATTGTCAGTGTAGCGGCAAGGTAATTCCAGAATACCATTCAAACTGTTTTTGTAAATTTACAGTTGGAAATGGACAAAACAGCAGAGGAGTTCCGCAAGGCGCACATTGACCGTCAACAGCTGATTGAGCAGTGGGAGTCTACCATAGAACAGATGCAAAGACGTGACCGTGAAATGGACAGACTCGCCACGGTAAGATATACATCATCTCGTTTTAGTACAATTTGTAGTAGCATAACCACTAGGAGAAGTAATGGCAGTAGAAGTAGAGGTACTGTAATAGTAGTAGTAATAGAAATGATATGTTTGGTTTAAGTTCTGCAAGGCGCACAACGACCGTCAACAACTGATTGAGCAGTGGGAGTCTACCATAGAACAGATGCAGCGGCGTGACCGGGGAAATGGACAGACTCGCCACGGTAAGATATATACATCATTATCTCTTTTTAGTACAATCTGTTGTGTTATTACTACTAGGAGTCATAATGGCAGTAAACGTTATATTGAGTTGGACTAGTTAGTTAAAAGAGAGCTTTTATGACCATAACTATACAGCAATTAGGCTCTCATTTTTATTACATGGGGGTTATTATAGTAGATAAGACATTTTTTAGCAGTATTTTTTTGCATCATTTCAATCATTTTGTGCAACATGTTATATTTTCTGTTACAGCGCCTAGCAGAGGCCAAGGCGGACCTGATCTCCCACGAGGAGATGGTGAAGGAGAAGCAGCAGTTCCTGGAGAACGAGATGGAGAACAACCAGGAGCAGAACAAGAAGATCCAGGGCACGGACCGGCTGGCCGCCAGGCTCCGACTGGACTACCAGGACAACGAGAACCAGAGGATCCAGTTTGCTGACGAGGTGGGTAGACTAATCGGGCGAGTGCTAGTCTCAAGCCCTGGGATGGGTAATGATCATGATACTATATGTGACCGGCTATAGCAAAACCTGGCACTTGTCGGTAAAAATCAAAATGTAGATTTTCACACCATTAGAAAGGCCGCATCACAAGCTTTCATTTGATGCTTTGTTCTAACTAATTGGCCAATAATTGGCGAAGGTATGATTGTTTCAATTTTACAATCATAGGTCTTTTACACACAATGCGTGAACTTAAAATGGCCATTTCTGCAAAACATGAATGACCGACAAGTGCCGGGTTTTGCTATAGCCGGTCACATATATGTCATGATTGCGATGGTGATAATGATAATGATTGTATAGCGGCAAATACAGAAAAGGATCTAAAAAAAAAAGCTGTATTATTATTATTCCTTGTTGTTAGGTACAGTTCTGTCCCACACATTTAGGGTGGAATTCTCATCAAAAGGTTAAATTTAGCACGGTGCCTTAACACCTGTCATTCGCATTGGTTTACGTCAGAAGTGGGTTAAATTTAACCTACTGTTTTATGGAAAGCCGAGTAATTGACGCTTTGCCACCATAGTCTCCCTAGGCATCTTTATTTATTTTTAATTCATTCAATAAATGCTTTCTGCACTCGGTTTCGACAGCGGTGGTATGGAGGTTTCCCCATGAGATCAGACCATATCATTTAGATGCATAGTGAAATAAGTCAGGAAAAATCGACGATAATCGTCAGTTTTCTTGCACAATTTTTTATACTCTCTGTTTGCCAGTTTAGCGTAAAAAATAAGCATCACACGCAATGGTTTATTGATAGGTTTTGTGTGGCGTTTGTGAAGGATGAGCGCGCATCTAGCAACAAGAGCGCATTTAGATATAAAAGCGCATTATTTGCAGTGCGGCGCTCCATAAAGTGGTGGGTTAAATTTAACACGGGCTAAATTTAACCCGTTGATGAGAATTCCACCCTTAACTTTTATGATAGGTGATGATTTTGATAACAATGTTGATAAAAACAGGTTCACTAATGATATCCAGTGATGAATTATCCTGTCTCTGCCTTCCCTTTAAACCAGATTGCATTGATGATGTAGTTGTAAGAAGATGCTGATATATCCAATAATGTTTGTATCTTGCAGCTGGAGACGCTGAAGTTCACAGTGGAGAGAACAGCGACCGACCTGGAGGCCATGAGGAGACAGGTCACTGAGCTCAAGAAAGATGTGGAGATCAAGAAAGACAGGTAAGAAACATTTGAAAAGAATATTTTTAAATCACAGAGACAAACAGGAGCAAGCAAAAAAACAAGAAAAAACAATGGTATTCAAGAAAAGAAAGGTGAGAGAAGATATCAAAAGAAGACTAGTCACTTAGCCCAATAAAGAGGCAGAGAATAAGAAATGAAAGAGGGAAACATACAAACAAAATATTTAAGATCACAGAGAAAAAATAACAAACGGGTAAGAAGAAAAGAAAAGACATGAGAAGACAAGTCACTGAACATTAAAAAAGGGGTTTGGAGAACAAGAAAGAAAGGTGAACAATTAGGATCACAGAAACAAATATGTTCAGGTTTATAAGGAAAAAGGCAACAAGCCATGATGAGAAGATAAGTCACAAACTCACGAAAGGTGTTATGAACAAGAAGCAAAAGTGAGAATAGTTCAAATTTTTATTTTGGAATAATTGTATATTCCATATTTCTTTATCTATTGCCATTCTATTTCCTTCTCATAGAGTGGACACTGCGAAGCCTCATAGCGGTGAGGCTGAAGGCAGCCACCAACTCGTCGCTGACCGCTGAAGAGCTGGCTGCTGCTATGGACAACATACAATATCTTGCCCAGTTTGATTTTGAAATAAATAACTTCTATCATATTATACCATTTCTGTTTTTGTTCCCTGTTCGTAGAGTTGACACTGCGAAGCGTCACCGCGGTGAGCTGATGTCCAGGCTGAAGGCAGCCACCGACTCGTCGCTGACCGCTGAAGAGATGGCCGCCGCCATGGATGTGATGCTGCAGGATGAGGAGACCACGCTGCACCTCCTGGAACAGGAGCTGAAGAGGCTCAGGGACCTCCAGTACAAGAGATCACAGGTCAGTCATGTGACAGTCATGTGACCTGATGCATGTTATGAATAATTGCACTTGAGTTTCTTTTCCATGATTTTAAATAATTATCAGTAAATTAATCTTAAAATAAGTGAAAAACTCAAGAAGTGTATAGTTTAAGAAATCACCGTTGTTAAATCAATGGACTTTCAATTTATCTGGTGCCTATACTGTAATATTTTCTTAAACAGAACATTGATTTGCTTAATGAGTACAAGTATTTAAAGAAGCAAAAACGTTTTTTTTTGTTGTGGTTTTTATAATGCATTGCTTCTAAATGCTAGGGTACACTCGTAATTAGATGTATAATGCATGAATGTTAGAATGTTTTTTTTTTCTATTTGGCTCAAGCTGGTAGAATGACCAGGAATTGAATGTTATTGCAAATTCTCTCTTTGAATCTTGATCAAATCCCATTTTCTTTCTTGTTTCATTCCGTAGGACTTGTACGAGGCCAAGACGGCCGAGAAGAATACAAGTGCAGAGATCCAGGGAGCCAGGGCAGCCAGCCGCAACCTATCCAGCCGCATCAACAAAATGGACCACGACTCACTCAAGCAGCAGGAGATCATCTACAACCAGGTATGTCTTTACCTTCATAATCCTCAGTGTTTTGATTGTCTTATGCCCTAACTTAACTCCCCAGAGAGCATGCATGCTGCCAGTATGTCACAGGTTTATCTTACACCTGGGGGGTGTTTCACAAAGATCCTAAGTTGGACTTAAAAAGTATGGACAGCCATTAGTTTCTTTGAACAATTGTTGCAAAAATCCCTTTACAAAGGCATAAAATGTTGATTCATATCATTAATATTTTCTATTATCAAGGAGATTTCATGTTCTTGATGCAACATTTATGAAAAGTCTAAAATTCTTGCTTTGTTGCTTTTGAATATATTGTATTCCAATGCTACAAATGGCTTTCCATAATAGTTAAGTCCATCTTAGAGTAAAGTTCAACTTAGGATCTTTGTGAAACACCCCCCAGGCTCTTAAAAGGATGAGAGCAGCAATGCACCAGAAATACCATGCTAATGGACGTTAACGCTGGGGCATACAAGAGCGTTTCCAACTCTGGACCCTTGATTGGAAGTCAATTGCCCATCCCATTATGACACAACTATTTTACAAATACTTGTGCAGCGCAAGCATAGTTCTTCATTTCCCCTGATAGCAATGAATCAGGATTCATTCTTGATACATTTGTATTGTACAGACTTTGTTGTATTAACAAGCTTAAGAAAGAATAACCAACATCCCTATTTTAGGACTAACCAAGAAAGAATATCACAGTCCTTTTCGTACTACCAAATCCCTCCTTATCTTCACACATGGTGCTACCACAAACTTACGGTGTATATTTTATCTTGATTGTTTCTTGCAGGATTTCACGGTCCAGCAGCTGGAGCGTAAGATAGCGCGTCTGGAGGGAGAGCGCAGCACGGAGGAGATGGACCAGCTCAACGCACGCATCAAGGAGCTCTCAGAATTCCTGGATGAGCGCAACAACACGCACACATTGCTTAGCAACCAGCTCAAGAGGCTTCAGGTAGGCTTCCGATGTAACTCTTTTTAGAAAGTTCTAAAGGGGACTACAGCGCAAAGAACAGCACAAGCTTATTTGTTTTTAGTACCGTTATTTGATATTAAATAGATGTCCAACATCTTTGCAAAGGGTTATGTAATTCATAAATACCCAAATTGAATATGGTACTTGACATGATTATGTTTCAAATTTCTAAAGGGCGATTTTTTCTGAAGAGACTTTGATACGATGTGATTCAATAAACGTTCACAAATTAATGTATCGCATCAAGCATATGCAATTTCTCATCTAAACATTATTATATTTCAAATTGTTTGTAACTTTGTTTTAAATGTCTGGCTATCTGTTGAGTGTAGCATGCTGAAATGTACCACTGCAGGAAACTACAATTTCTCTTATCATGATGTTATTTCCGATTTCGAGGATGATATCCGTCGCGTTAGGTGTCATCTTTGCTGAAGATGTGTTTCAGTGTAATACGTAAACACTTAAAAAACGATGTACCACTGCAAGAAAATGCAATTTCTACTGTTAACATGAATATTATTTATATTATTTTTATTTGTCTATTTCCAGGATGATATCCGTAGGGTAAAGCGAGATCTTGACAAGAGTGGCGCGGAGAAGGCCGACCTGACGAGCAAGATAGAGGAACTCAACCTCCACAACGACAGCTCAAACAGGGAGCTCAAACGCATCGTCAGAGACAAACAGGTTAGTAATAATAATAATAATATAATATAGCCGCTAAGCGCTTTAAGAAGAAAGTTGTACATAGAGTCTATGTTTGACCTATGACTGATAGTGTTCTTTGAAGAGAAACGATTTAAGGTTGAGTTTGAAAGAGTCAACAGAAGGAGAAGTCTTAATCATGCTCAAAGATAGATTGTGGAATTATTCATTCAATCTCGATGTATGAAAGTAAAAGCATACTCTGCTCCTTTTAATGTTTAATTGACGACTTAAGATCAACCACTAATATTCTCTTCAAGTTATATAAATGCTTTTTAATGTTCTGTGGGGTATTATTTTTTGTTTTTTAACTTGTTCAATATTTTTTTTAAATCCAAATTTCATCTTCTTTGATGTATTTTTGTCATTATAAAACAGTAATTTAGTGCTTAAATATGATGTATTACTATGTTAGGTGCTATATTAATTGAACCTATTGTTATAAATAAAACCATTATGTTTTCTCTCTCTCTCTGTCTTTATACTACAGGACCAGATGGTCGAAGAGAACATCTTGAAGTTGGAGCTGAAGCGTTTGAGAGACATTCTCAACAACCGTGCAGACGACGTAATGTCGCTGGAGAAACGCAGGCTTCAGCTGGAAACGGTAAGCTTTAATTAGTAAAGAGATCTACAGTAAAACCTGTCTTAGTGGCCACCTGTCTACAGCAGCCAACCTGCGTATAGTGGCCACAAAACATGATCCCCTGCAGAGAAAAACAATGGAATGAACCTGTCTATAGAGGTCACCTGTCTAGAGTGGCCACTTTTCTTACTCTTCTTCGGTGGTCACTATACACAGGATTGACTGTATTAACTTTGTCTGATCGACCAAACTCACTTGGATCTCTAGTGGTTCTTTCATGCCTCGTTGTTTGCCTCTTATAGAAAATACTAATAGAAATGCAAATTTAAAAAAAAGTCCCATATACTGTTTCATTGAATTACCAGGAGATATATCTGCCTGCACATGCACTTTACAGTTGTTGTTTTTGTTGTTGTGGCTGCCTGTGCACTAAATGATCTTTCTAAGCTATATCACACGCACCTTTTGTTTTTGTTTACGTGTCGGTCAGGCAATGCAAGAAAGACACAAGGATATCATGGTTCACACGAGTGATGAAAATAAGGTCCACAGTGAGTGTACACTGACTAGTCTTTCTAAGCTATATCTAAGACATGCAACTTTTGTTTTTGTTTTACGTGTTGTTCAGGCAATGAAAGAGAGACGCAAGTAGATCGCAATCCACAAGTAGATACATTTGATTTTTGATCAGAGTTTAACAAACTGAGGAAAATACTATCCACAGTGCGTGTATACTAACTAGTCTTTCTAATCTATATCTTAGACATGCAACTTTCATTTTTGTTTTACTTGTTGTTCAGGCGATGAAAGAGAGACACAAGGAGATCACAATCCACAAGGAAATGGATTTGATTTCTATCAGAGTTTAACAAACTGGGGGAAAAAACTCCACAATGAGTGTATACTGACTAGCTATATCACACACATTTTTTTTTTTTTACTTGTTCAGGCAATGAAAGAGAGACACAAGGAGATCACAATCCACAAGTAGATGGATTTTATTTTTATCAGAGTTTAGCAAACTCATTGCTGAGAAAAATAAGGTCCACTCTGAGTGTATGCTTATTTTTGTTGTTGTTTCGTTTCTCTTGTTTTTTAGGCGATGAAAGAGAGACGCAAGGAGATCACGATCCACAAGGAGATGTTGAGGGCGCAGGTCAAGACCAACGACGAGGAGCGGAGCACCGTCAGCTCAGAGCTCCATGAGCGCATCGCCAAGATCGACAAACTCCGCAAAAGGTAGGGTTATTTTAAACATATAGGGAAACTGACCAGAAATATGATATATACATGTATGTAAATCAAAAAGAGCCAAGAAAATATGGTTCCCCCGGGATTCAAACCAGAGACCTCTGGATCACTAGACTAGTGCTCTACCAGCTGAGCTATAGAAAGCCCTAGTGCTGGTGCTCAGCCCTGAAAAGTGTAAGGCGCTATGATCCACACGGGAATAGCACTATATAAAATAACCAGTATTATCATTATTATTATTAAACCCCTTTAGCTTTTTAAAGGTCAGATTATGCTACATTTGATTGGTACGATTTGTTCAGCTCATATTCCATGATTTATTACATATTGCCATTTGACCTTTGTTAATTTTTTCCTCCCCGTTATATAGATATGAAATCCTGATGGTGACCATGGCGCCCCCAGAGGGTGAGGAGGACCGGTCCCAGGCCTACTTCGTCATCAGGGTGAGTGCATTTGATAAACACCATATACATATACACAAATATACACCACTAGTGGCCAATCTCCTCTCCGCATTACCATGCGTAAAGGGTCTTTGTTAAGACCGTCTTAACTGTCCTTTGTGATAGGAACAAACGCCATCCGTATGCCCGTAGATCAGTCACAGTCACATGACAGTTAAGACGGTCTTTAACATAAGACCTTTCATGGAGCGGGCCCCTGTATACAGTAATCGCTTGCTCTCCGAGTCTTCTCGATGAACGTTTCGTCGCCATACAGTTGCATATATACAGCTCTATGATCATCGCACAAATAAATGCGCTCACAGTGCGTACAAACTTATGCGTGATTGACTCATCGAAACAGTTTTCCTGTGATCGGGATATAGAGCGCAATAATGAATTTAGACACCACAGACATTGGAAATGTATTTAGTATTTCCAGAATATACAAAATAGTCAAAGCGAAACAAGAAATCATATTTTGGAATATGTATATTTGAATGTTGACATCATGTAAAGTTGAAAGCATCCGGATAATAACTTTGCTAGAAATCAAATGTCATGGTATGATAAAAACTTACTTTTACTCTTTTTTGACATTGCAAAAGAAAGAGGAATTGCAAAAAGAAGAAAAAAAAGAGGTGAGAGCTTGATACTGGTTATTTTGATTTTACAGATATGTTCCAATCAATCATGATCAGTAAGCAATGAATCATGATAATTTATCCCCACCATCAGAGAGCCGCAGTCTACATTATTGCAGCTTTTAAAAACAGGCCAATTAGTTAGAAGAGCAGAGCTCTGACCAGACCCGGCCACATCTTGTCAAACAAAAATTTGAAAAAAAGGGATGAATAAAGCAATCTTTTAATTAAATGAATGAAAGAATCCATAAATCAATTATTCAACAATTACATTGTTTTTCTATTTACCTCATCTTATTGTTGGCAGCTCAAGAAAAATAGGAGATGAGTTGGATGCCAAAAAAACCCAAAGCAGAGAAGGAAATCTAGGCACTAGTGAAAACCCTGAGACTGATAAACAGATGCAACAAGCAAAAATCAATCAATCAATCAAATATTTAGCCATTCATTTATTTTTCTATCTACTTATTCTTTTTTTGCAGGCTGCTCAAGAAAAAGAGGAGCTGCAGAGGAAGGGAGACGAGCTGGACGCCAAGATACGCAAAGCAGAGAAGGAGATCAAGGCGCTGGAGAACACCCTGAGACTGATGAACGGACGCAACGAGCAGTACAGGAAGAGCTTCAACAGGGTCACAGAGACAAGTAAGATTGTAGAGATGTAACGAGTTGGGGGCTGGTCCAGGAGTGGCGCCTTTGTTTGTTTTTGTTTGGGTTGTGAAATGTATCTGTAGGATTTAAAGTGTATTGAACAAAACATATAAGTCTTAGTGGCCGATGAGCTGTACAGAAAGAGCTTCAACAGGGTCACAGAGACAAGTAAGATTCTCAGATTGTAATATCACCACTCTCCTGTTTGAATCCAATTCTGTCAAAACTTGGTGGGCTAAATCGTTTTAGTTCCATGACCCTGAGAAGCAAATACTGCAAGGAGCAGTCGAAGGAAAACGGGGTAGAGGTCGTCCACCAATATCTTGGACTGATGATATCAAGAAAGTGTCTGGACAAGGAATGAAAGGTGCAACACAAATGGCAGGTGAAAGAGTTGCATGGCGTGCTCTCGTGAAGACCACAGCAGCGCTTTACAGCGCCACCTGAAGTTGATGATGATGATGGTTACACACCCAAACAGTCCCAAGGCTAGGAACATCATAAAGATATCTATGGGTAATCTGAAGAGCGAATGCCAGAAGCAACAGAATCACTAAACAATCACAATGAGTAGGATCAAATTTAGCTGAATAGCATCACAGATTTGTTCAGATCGTAGAACTTCAGGCTAACCTTCAATGTATGAAAGATGAAACATTTCCACCATAAATTCAAGACAAATCTTTTTTTAAATTTTTTATCTCCTACGTATCTGTATTCATGACTAGGTGAACGTTTTGTGAAGAAGCAGTATGTTGGTCAGTTGATTATGAAGGTGATGCTAACTACAAGTGTGAGAGCAATGACATCCGGGCAATCTGTTGAACAATCTTCATACCTTGACAGATTGGTTTCAATGAATTACCTGATAAATATTCTTGTTGATATTATTTTATTCACATTAAGTTGTAGAGTTTGAGGAGAAGTAGTATATTGAAAAGCAGCTTTGGGTAGTGATTGAGTAAAAAATAACAGGGTTGTCAGACGTAAGAGATCTGCAGGAAAAAGTTCTGACTTAGATTTGTTTAGATCTCTCTTTTATATTCTTTCACTTATTATTTTGTTCACCTTCAGGTGAAGAGTTTGAGGAGAAGCAGCGCCTTGAGGAGCAGCTGAGGGCAGCCATGGACAAGTACAAGTACAAGAGACGTCAGATCAGGGAACTCCAGGACGATCTGCAGACTATGAGCACCACCATGGACAACCTGGGGCGAGATGAGAGGGCATACAAGGACATGATTCAGGAGAAAGAGGTGAGTGATAGGGGAGGATGATGGTTATGATGATGATGATGGTGGTGATGATCATGATAAGGATGATGATAAGGATGATGTTGATGTTAATGATGATAATGATGATGATGGTGATGTTGATGATGGTGATGGTGATGGTGATGATGATGATGATGATGATGATGATGATGATGATGATGATGATGATAAGGATGATGATAAGGATGATGTTGATGTTGATGATGATAATGGTGATGATGACGACGACGATGATGATGATGATAATGATGAACATGATGATGGCAGTTATTTTTTGTGGTAATTACAGTGATGATCATGGTGATGTTCATGATTGATACTAACATTTTATTTTTCTTCTACATCCACAGAATAAGAAACAGCAGCTAACCAAGGAGCTGGATGACCAGAGAGCTAAGGTGGAGCGAGTAATGAAGCAGATTGCACGCTATGCCAAGGAACTGCGGGTCAGCAGGAAAGTCAAAGGGGAGACAAATGAAGAGGTAAAAATAAAATTTGGATCTTTTAATCAATGACCCATAAATTCTTCTAAATCTATTAAATTTATAATTTATATAGAAAGCTCCATCACTTTGGCGATCCCTCGCACATACATATCCCTTAATCCCTAAGTTGATTGCTTAATCATCGGGCTTGTGTCAGGTTCATAATAGATTCTGACCATCACAAGCATTGAAAATAAATGGGTATCAGGGACAAACACAGCGTAAGGGCTTTCTTTAGCTCAGCTGGTTGTGCACCGGTCTAGCAATCCGGAGGTCTTGGGTTCGAATCCTGGAGGAACTCTGTCTTCTTTGCTCATTTTCCTTTTATATTGTGTACTTCTGGTCAGTTTCCCTACATCTAAAATAAATCTATCAAAATCAATTAATAAACAGATTCGCTACCAAAAAATGAGGGTAAATGAATGCAAGGAAAAAGTAAGACTGTCATAATCACTACTCTGATTTACTTGTATTGACGATTTGATTTTGGTAGAACTCAAAACTCAGATGTCAATTGTATATGATTGATTTATATTCATCTCCCTCTCAACATTTTGTAACTTTTCCCCTTACAGAAAGACTTTGAGTTGCGTGAGCTGCGCGAGTTCAACAAGAATGTGATGAAGATGATGGGAGAGGTCATCCACACGTACCCGGACATCACCCCTTCCGCTCACATGCTCTTCTCTCAGGTAAATTCAAATCTAATTACGACAAAAAATAATTAAAATTAATTATTTTATAATCTCATGTTAAGTTAAGTTAAGTGGCTCAATGGTTGAGCACCGGTCTAGCAATCCGGAGGTCTCGGGTTCAATTCCCGGCAAAGCCTATTTTTCTTTGCTCATTTTCAATCATTTCAAATATTTCTAGTCAGTTTCTTTTATGTTTGAATTCGAGTTTTGTTAAAATGAATAGTATATTCACACAGGCATGATGAAAACAACCCACAAAGCTAAGAAGTCAATTTGTTAAACTTTTTGATCTCAGTCATTACAAATATAAATATTTGGCTGTCATCTACAGGCTTCCTTAATATTTTAACTAAACAAAGTCCACAAACATAATTGAAAAAAATAAGTTACATAACGGGTGAAGTGATTCACACTCACCCGGAAATCACTCCTTCCGCTCACATGCTCTTCTCTCGGGTAATAGACAAATAGACAAACAAAAACTAAACATTTGATTATGAAGACATTATTTTCAAATTACAAATAAAAACTACTGAAAATCGTTTGCAGAGGAATCACAATTAAAGTGTCAACGGTGAATATGATTTAGATGAATTATTGTAGATTTATTATTTAGAATAAGTATTTTAATAATATGCATAATATTGTTTTTAAAAAAGCATTGAATGATCTCTCAATCTTTCCTGTCTCATCTTGTATAGGCTGGTCTGCCAGTACCACCGCCTCCCAGTGCTACCCAGCGAACATCCAGACCTGGGTCCGCCTACAGCGCTCGCAGTCTCTCGTCCCCAAAGTAAGTCGTCACTTTGCTCCGAGAACTTATTTCCTTCACATCAGGACTTTTTATATATCAGTCTCTCGATTAAATACCACAAGACCACATGTGTATAGTGACCACCCAAGGGAAACAAGAAAAGTGGTCAATGTAGACAGGTAACCTCTATAGACAGGTTCCACAACACAATTTTTCTTAGCTGTAGACAGGTGGCCACTGACACAGGCTTGACTGTATGTCTAATTAATTTTGTTCATTTCTAGGGTGGTATTTTGTTAGCCTCTGAAGATAAAATTTTATCTTAAAGGGTTCAGTTTTGGTATAGAGGGCGCTGCCCAAATTTTTATTTTGTGAGATAATGAAAAATTGAGTGAAAGAGCATACAATTTTAATGGCAGAATAAACTTTATTTGATCAAAATCGGTTCAGAAACGGCTGAAATATCAATAAATAAATATTCGATCGGAATAAATCTGGGACCTAGATTTATTCGATGATTTTATTTTTAATTTTAAAAATGCTTACACTTTTCCAAAAATGTTAAAAGAGGTTTTTAAATAGTTGTTGATGATCTCTCTATTTAATCATTATTACAACAAAACATCACATGCATAATTTTGTATGCAAATGGTTAAAACCAATGCTTTTTTAGAGAGCGCCCTCTTGTGTTTTAATGGCTCTTTTTGAATGATAACAGGCTTTTTACTTAGTCGTTTGTAATTTTCTATACCTTTCTAGCATGGTGGAGTTATAACTATTTGTTTTTAATGTTATTTTGCAGGTTTTGGTTACTAGAGCTCAGTCTTACCAAAACTGTACTACCCCGTTAAAACTAAAGCTGGTATTCCTGTTAGTTGATCTTAATAGTGGATGGAACTTTGGACCACATCACTTTGTTGATATGTGCATAAACTGACGAAGGGATCAAATGTATATTTCTGTGATCTGATAGTTGAACTTAACTCTAAGTTGGACATAAAAAGTATGGTAAGCCATTTGTAGCCTTGGAATAAAATGTATTAAAAAGCAAAAATGCAAGTATTTCATAAATTTTACATCAAAAACATGAAATCCCCTTGGTAATAGAAAATATAAATGATTTTAATCAACATTTTATGCCTTTTAAAAGAAATTTTACAAAATTGTTTCAAAGAAACTAATGGCTTTCCATATTTGTTAAGTCCAACTTAGAGTTAAGTTCAACTTAGGATCTTTGTGAAACACCCCCCTGGTACTTGATAAACAAAAATTAATTTGTTTCTCTGTTTTTGTTTTGTGTCTCATCAGGACCCCTTCATCTGGCCGTAGCGGTGCGTCCAGTCGAGCCAGCAGCATGGGCATGAAGACGGTGGACATTGGAGGCGGCATGGGCCTGGCCGGAAGTCCGGCAGGCACGCCCAAGAGTGGACGGTCCCCGGCTGGATCGCGGATGGGCAGTCGCACCAGTAGCCAGGGCAGTTTGAGAAGTGGACGATACTAGGACAGATGAATCTCTTTGATTTAAAAAAAATGGAGCACCTCAGAGATATTTTTTACAGTCAAACCCTCTGAAATCCTTTGTAGAGAATGATAAACTTCCCGTTAAGAGCAGTAATATTGGATTGAGGGCAGGCAGTACGTTGCACCAATAGTCGGGGAAGTTTGAGTCGTGGACCAAAAATTAACACCTCAAATTTATATTTACGGTCAAACCCACTTCAACCCATTGTAAAAAAAAAAGAAGAAAGAAGAGTAATTTCCTGTTAAGATCAGTGATATTGGATCATGGGACGGCAGTTGCACCAACAGTGGAGGAAGTTCGCGTAGTGGAAGATACTCAGACTTGGGAACAGTTTTAATGAAAAGGAACCCACCTGTGTCCATAGTTTACTGCAGTTATTTAATGTTGTGGGATGGACATTGGACAGGCAGTGTGAGGTGGGATGATACAAGGCCTGAGAGAGAGGTCAAACGCCCAGAAAGGACCCCAAATTACGGTCGATGAGTAGATTCACGACATTGAAAAAGTACTGGAAACGACAGCGAAACCAGATTTAAGGACCACTTTTCTGATGAGATAAAATTATATGCGTCGCATTAGGTTTCCTGGCACTCATCTTGTTGAAAGCAGTACCTAATTAAAGTACAAGACTTGACCCAGAGATTAGTGATTCAACTCTCATTGTATTAGATTTATTACAGTAGAAATCTTAAGAAACTTTGTCACATTCCTTAATTGAAAAGCCTACCGCACACTACGCATCCGATTTAGATCCAAAGAACAACTAAGGATCTGAACTATACTACATGCTCTAGATATCCATGTCTTAATTTAGTTCAGCTAATTATGCAGTTGTTCGTGGGATCAAAATCGGCTTGTGTCACGTACAATGGGCTTAGTAAGGCCACAGTCCGTCCATAGAAGTAACCATTTCCTGAAATTAGGAATGTTGTATATTTAGCCTGTGTCGGGGACATTATTGAAGTGGAAAGATTATTTTACGCTTCTATTATGATGAGTATCATTTTTGTTCAGTGTCAAAACAAATGTGAGATATATGTTTTATACGCATTTTTGCTCTTTGAGTAGAGATCAAAGTATTATTTTACAATTTTGACCCATCCAATGTAGCTGTGCTGTTTCAATACAGAAATACAAATATGGAAAGAACTCTACTCCTGCGAAAAGTGTTTGGTCTAGTGAACATAACAATGCATTGAAGTTTGTAATTTTTGTGTGTGCAATTTTTTGCAATTGTTTTCATGTTATCAAGTACATGTACCTTGAGCAAGTCAATTTTGCTATTGTACTTGCTGCTCTCTACCCAGGAGGATTAATGGAGACCTGACTTGATTGTTAAAGGGATCTAGTAACGTTGTCAGAATCCTCAGAACTTACTTGGAACTCTTGCGGTTCTCACATACCTCATTGTATTTGTATTACTAATAGAAGCATGGGACAGGTTTTGTTTTGTACAATTTCCCTTTCGTTAAAAAGTAATAGACGATTGAATTGTTACGATTTTTGATTATCCACTGTGTACAAAGTCAGTGCAATGAGTTGGCGAGTATCACTATGCATTTTTGCTAATTTCTCGGCCATATAACATCCATTTAACGTGCAATTTTCACACATACTTAGTGGACATGTCACATCACAAGAATACACATTTTATCAACCATTCATCACATTTTGCACATGTTAATAAAGTTACTAGATCCCTTAAATGACCAGTGATGATATTGATGCTTGCAACAGGAGTATCACAACATGTGTGCGTTAGAAGTATCCATTTGCTATTTTGTATTATCGTTTATTATTATTTTCATATCCAGAGTTCTCCATGTTTGGGATACTATTTTATACAAATGCTGTAAATTAGGGAGGAAATAAATGGACAAGACATAGTTAGATACGAGAAAGAGGAAGGTATATATCAGTTATGATCACCTTGATATTCAAGTAACTATATTGTATGTGTATTATAGTGATTTTTGATCAAAATGTGTGTAAATACAGATAAGATGTTATATCATATTGATTAACTTATATATGATTTTCCCTGATGAAATTGTTATATTACATTCCATTTATTAATTATATGTACATATGGATATATGTATTTGTCTTCGTGTATAATAGAATGATACTTTGTGCAGAGATGCTGAGATATATATATATGATGCAATTGTCCTTCTGTAAATAAATAAACTTATTAATCTGTATAAAAATAAATGAAACTGGAAAAAAAAGTACACAAACGTTGTCTGTGCAATTTGTTTTTGGTGAAACTAACTGTGGATTTTTTTTTTACAAACTCATACATATATGCACAATGATAGAATTACATTACTAATACATTGTAACTTTGTAAGACGTCTTTGAGGGGTTCAAATGTATGCAATGATAACTGAGATTAAAGTATATGCACCATTTTCATAATAACTGGTCAACATTTACAGTAATAATATTGAACTAAATAGAAATGATTACAAATCACCTAGCCCCCAACATTCCCCTCAACATGCGTTTAGTGAGTGAGCATTGTTGCATATTTAAATTTAAAAATCATCAAAAATTTGGGGTTTTCTATTATGTCTTCGTATGGATGGTAATAATTATGATATGTAATTGCAAAAATCTATACAGCAGAAGTAATTCATCTAGTGGGAGTATCCTGGTATATGGGTTTGGGCCTTCACATTTCATTGCAAGGTTCTCGGGTTCGATGCCCAACCGCGGCACAATTGTCCTTCAGGAAGACACTTCATCCACACTTGCTGCTCTCAAACCAGATGTAGTAATGGGTTCTTGGCAGGAAAGTATTCCTTGAAATGCTTGATCTCCCCATCATGGCAGCAACTCAACTTAACCCAAACCCCGCTATAGCCAACTCAATGCGTCAAGCACTTCGTTGATAAAGCGCTATATATAAATGGACTATTACTATTATTATTATTATTATTATTATTATTATTATTATTAGTGGAAGGAGTTATTTTTGGAGAGGAGGACTAAATGAGGAAACAAGTAATTACATTTGTAATGTGGTTTATAATATTTGTAATATGTATAGAGGGGGCGGATTCCGTCCTCCTCATTTATACTGGACAACTTGTTATATTTTGTGAAAAGGTAAAATATATGGTTTCTTATAAAAAACTTGTCTCATTATGTTTCAATATCCACATGCATTTGTTTAATATACATGTATCTATATTGATATAGCACGATGTTGCAATTTACGGATAATTTACCAGGAAAAAATGAAGCTAGTGGGAGGAGACTACATAATGTAGAAACAGAAAGTTAAATTCGTAACATTTATTGCTTTCCGGCCTTATTATATGGGTCAACTTGGTAAAATCTACACAAAAGTAAAATATAAGATTTCTTATAAAAACTTATCTTATGTTATGTTTCGTTACACCATGACATGTATTTGTTTAATATATTTATATTGGTATGGCACGATGTTCCAATTTAAGAATGATTAACCAGAAGTAATTGATATAGTGGGAGGGGATATTTTTGTAGAGGGGAATGTACTAGCAGGTAATTAAAAAATGCAACATTTAGAGTTAAAGGAACTAAAGAATACAATGTATTTTGGCACTTATTCCATAGTTGATATCTTGTACGTAAACTAGGTCTGCAGAAAAAAAAACCATGAAAATAAACACAGTAGTGATTTTAGGCTAATTTTCTGATGCCAATTCTCACTTAGCAGCCAGTTTACGCCCCGCCCACATTTAGGGTCCAAAATCAGCAGCGTGATTGACATGTGATTGACAATTCATTGGCTAACGTCATCTACAGAATTTAGATAGGCGTCGTGTACGGGGCGAAGTTCTTTAGATGACGTCACATTTTGGCGATTTAAAAGGGGCGTTCCCAGGATAATTAGATATTTACTAATTACCCCAAAATTGATTGATTTCATGGGAAATGACTGCCAAATTATTTTTCTTGAGGAAAAATTACTCATATAGAGAGCCTAATTAGGCCATCTAGACGCTGTTGTTCCTTTAAGTAGAAACTTGACAATCATTGTCATCTCCAACGCTTTCATCATTGTAATCATCACCCTTGGAGCATTCTTGGAAACGCCCCCTATCTACCCCCAAAAAAGAGAATTAATTGCTAAATTTTGTCTAAATGGGAAATAATAAAGCAATCAAACCAAGTGGGCGGGGTTATTTTTGTAGAGGGAAGTAAATATATAAACAAGCAAGCTGGTAAAAAATGATCTTCTACACATAATACTGATACAAATTTGTGTTTTGCGGCGTGTGCATCGCGAAAATCCTTCGTTTTATAGTAAATCCTATTTATAAAAAAGACTTGGAATCAGAACGTGCACAAAACTAAAAATAATTTCCTGAAAGTTTGGCACGACACATTGATCGGTGACAAGTAAAGGGAATAGACACCACCCCGGGGGAGGGGTGAGTAAACTGATGGCGCTCTAAAGGCGGGACGAATACACATGCAGGGACAGTGGTGTAGCTAGAATTTTTCCAATGGGGGGAGGTGGGGGGGCACTGGTGGTGGGGGCCTTTAATTTCAAGCAGAAACAAAACTTCACATATTTAGGTTACGTACATTACTTATATTAAATTAACCTTCAAAATGACATCAGTTGTAGGGTCACGGGGGGGGGGGGGGGGGAAGGCACGTGCCCCCAGCCCCCACCCCCCACCCCCTTCCCGTAGCCCCTTATAGAGGTAATGGGCAGCTCCCCTGGTTTTGTTTGCATTGTGAGTATTAGATTATGTAGCACGGGTAATGGAGAACGCACAAGGGGAGGGGCGCTGTGAGGGGTGTGGTGGGCAATTGTTTGTTTGTTTGTTTTTATTTCCGTATAAAAAGTCATCATCATAACAATACATGAAGATTCATATATACAAATAAAATAATTGTACAAATCATACATGAATAAACAATAGACAAATGATGAGAAAAAAAACAAAACAAAAAAAAAAAAAAAAACGGCTGGATAACCCATATTCAGCTGTGGGGGAAGGGGTATTTACCTACTTGTCCAATGCTACATTACTATCAAGTTGGGTTTGTTTGTATGTGAGTGTCATTGTTTGGTATAAACACGGGATACTAGGGTAATGGATACCGCCCCCGGGGATGGGTGTGTCAACTTAATGGGGGCATGTAAATTATAATTTCCACGGAAAATTCTGCGTTGAAAGTGCACGCGGACGCAGAGTACCACTCCCTCCCTGTATTGTACCTTATACCATACAATCAAGGGGGGAAACGACAAAAAGAAAAAGGTCTTCACATCACCCCTATAAGTGGCCGAAAATTATTTTAAATGTGTAAAACTAGCTCAAAATGTAACTTTTATTATAACAGAAACACTTATATTAACCATAAAATTACATGTCTTGGGCCGCTTTCTATTTTTCATATTTGAAGTGTATGTGTGTATGTGTGTGTGTGTGGGGGGGGGGGGGGCACCTGTAGGGGGAGGCGGTCACATACAATTTGTGGGTGTCCCCAGGCCCCCCCCCCCCCCCCGTCCGTTGCTACCCCATGCGTTTGATGCAATATACAAATAGCTGTTAGAGACTATACAGTCATCAGACATGTCGGAAGTATTAATGTCCCAGTCACACATATACCCGTAAACCTTCCCGTAAGAGCCACGTATATATTGGCATCGTTGTAGAACGCAATGAAACGAGGCTATTCGGTGGCAAATTCGTGACTAAGCCGTGGCTTATACTTGGCGATACGTGACGATGCGTGGCAGTATTCGATTTTCGCGCCACTTACGGGAAGCAGAGCAAACCATTCCAAATGTTCGCAATTCTGCCACGAGATGGCTATTGTTATCAGCTCCGCCTTCCCGTACGTGGCACGAAAACATAGTTCTTTCACGTATTTCACGTATCGCCACGTATGCCGCGAAATATAGAGTCACGAAATTGCCACCGAATA
>JBAMJV010013055.1:0-19591 GCA_037951105.1 Echinarachnius parma
AACTCAACTATCCCTTTAATACCTTTAATATTATTATTATCATTATTATTTGTATTTATTTAATTAATTTATATATTAGTATTATTATTTTATTATTGTAATTATTATTAGTATTTTTTTAGGGGGGGGGGGGGGGGGTTGATGGGTAGTCCTTGGGTGTATTCTGAAAATAATTTTAAGTTAAAATTTATTGTAGCTACGTCAATATTTGTTAGCAAATCGCTATTCCTGAAGTACAGTTTTAGAATACCGATTTGGCTAAACATATTTTAGTGACGTAGATACTAAATAAGTAGATAATAACATCGTTTTCAGACTGGTTCTAGACTATTTTCAAATCACAACACTCATCATGCCCATTGCATCAACGTAATTAAACCCGGTCACTTCTTTTCGCTCGGCGAACATTATTGCGACAATTTTTTTTTTTACTTCTAAGCGCGATAATTTTTTGTTCGTGATATAGGGTCAATTTGTATATAATTATATAGAGAGCCGCGACCTCCGGGGGGGGGGGGGGGGGGTGCAATCCCAGCAAACTTGGCACTACGCCAGCGTCTTCAGAGAGAGAGAAAGATGAGGAAAATTTGGGGGGGGGGGGGGAAATCGGGTTGCAACAGTTCTCTCATGAGTTTTCTTCTGAGTGTTCTCTTTCAGTACATAATAACGAAATGATATCGACAAAGAAAATTGTGAAACAGGTAAAATCGTTTTGAACTAGGATACGTGTAGCAATATTAAGTTTGGTATTAAATAGGTCGTAAGTTTAGTTAACATAATTATTATGGCGGGAATTAAATTAACATTACGTATGTAGCCTTGGAAGTCGTACTATTCATTAAAAAACAAACCTTCAAGACAGACTTAAGAATCATAGCGAACCAAATTATGGAATACAAAACCTGATAGACAATAAATAACAAGTGCGTAACAACTAATAATTCAATATACAATATGTGTACGTCGAATGACCTACTACTACTAGTACAAAGACAAAGCATGGACAAAGCATTGGGACCTGACACTTGACTTGAAACAAAAACCAAAAGGTGTCTGCATCTGTTTGCGGTGTACCTTGTTGTTTCCACAGACAGGAAACGATCACCATGATTGAAGCTGATAACCTGACCACTCTCTTTGTCGCTGACGCAAACAGGAGACTAGACAAAGTGTGTGGAAGATTTACGACAACTCCCGTGGTCCTTTGTATAATCAGCTACTTTCACTCTTATTATTCAAACAAAAAATACAAAGAAATGAAATTAAATATGGCAATAACGAGCGTTTTAGGAAGTGGTTGATTGTCAGTAAAAAAAGAAAAAGAAGTGTGCTTTTCTGAACCGAGCTACATACATGTACGTCATATTCTAATTATGAACGGAATATGAGCGCATTTGAACGGTCATTTTCAGGTACCAACTACATTGCGAGTTCAAACGATAAATACGTACATTTTCATAAATCATAAAAACGTACTAAAAAAAGAAAATAAGACAAACACAAAATGGCTAGAAGTTTGAAATTCATGATTGTTTCAATATTGTTAGAAAAGGGAATGGAACAATAATAAGGACATTGCACCGATGTTGAAGAAAATAAAAAGTACACACATTTTTCATGTGTAAGAAATTAATATTTGACTACACATTGTTATTTTAACACCCTGTCACCTCAAAAGAAGAGTTGCACCCTTTTAACCCACCCCCTCCGTCCTGCCCGCTAACATACAGCCGTTACGTCCGGTGTGACGGTGATACGGTATAGACCTACTGTCGCCAGCAACTAACATTTCCCTCATGTAAACATTAATGTCCGTGTATAAATTTAAAACCATAACACTTATTAACAAGATTAAAGCAACTAAATAGGAAGTCGATATAGTACAACGTTACGTCCGGTGTGACGGCGATATGTTATAGACCGAATGTCGCCAGCAAGTAACACTTACATCATGTAAACATTAATGTCCGTGTATACCAAAACACCTAATAACACGGCTAAAGTAATTAAATTACACATGTACGTTGGTTCCTCGGTGGCAGCATTTTCGCACCTGTCATCGGCTATCAAATCTCAAATTCACGCATTGTTATGCCCCCCCCCCCCACCCCCATCCCAATCCCACCTCAACCCCTTGCTGTGGATGATCACACGGGTTACAGTCTGGGTAACCCCAGCAAAAAATAAGGGGGGGGGGGGTAATTTGTGTATGGAGTCGAAAGAGAGGTTACAGCCATGACCCCCACAATCAATTGTCTTAATTTTGTGTGTGAATTTGTTTAATTTTCCTGTTAAATCGCGATTCCATACGCTGTCTGATGTAATATAAGTTGGTGTGTGTATGTGGGGGGGGGGGGGGGGGGGGGTAGTCACCCTCACCCCTATAGCTACGCCAGGGCTAAACCAAGGAGGTACCTCCTTGGCTAAACGCTCTCTAATGCAATATAATGTACACGACGGCCACGTTAGGGGAATTCCCGGAGTTGACGTAAATGCCACCCTATCGACCATATTACAACATGCATTACGTAGCGATGCGACATGCGGTTAAAGGGATCTAGTAACTTTGTTGACTTGTGCAAAAAGTGATGAATGGTTATTATAATGTGAACTGATATGTCCAATGAGTAATGTGTGAAACTGACCTTAAATGGATATTATATAGCCGAGTCATAATATACGGTACGCGAAAATGCAAAGTGATTTTTATTTACTAACTCATAGCGCTGACTATGCACACGGTTATGACTATCCAGTGGAAAGTTCAAAATCCGAACACTTCAATCGTAAGTATCTTTCAAACAAAAGGAAATTCGAAAAACATACACCTGTCTCATGCTTTATTATAATGGTAATAGGAATACAACAAAGTATGAGAGAACCACTAGAGTTCTAAATAAGTTTTGTGGATTTGTGCAATGTTTACTAGATCTCTTTAACATGGTTAATGCGACACTCGCTCCAAGTCATTGGCGAAATTGAAGACTTCCTTGTCGCACAAAGGCGCCGAGAACATCGTGAGGTCACGAACGAGAACGGCGATTGATTCCAATCGCGATGCAATCGTGTAGTGAAACGGAGAACAAACGTTGATGATCATGATTTTAGAATATAGGGTCGACAGAATCTGGGTCTCTAAAGAGTATCAAGGGCGTTATATAAGAAACATCTAAGGAAAATATGATGGTAATTTTGAAATGAGCTAAATAAGGATGAATTATACATCATATTAATTTGGTCATGAGTGATTTTGTTATAGATAGTCTCCAATATCAACATTAGTTTATGCTTCATATTCGACATAGAAACATCGAATAAAGATAATTATGATGGTAATTTCAATGAGCTTAATAAAGTTCAAATTGAACAAAATAAGTGTATGAATAGTGATTTTGTTATGTCGAAGATAGTCAGAGATTATAAGATGGATTTGCTTCATATGGACAAAGTTTAAGTCTCCGGTAGATAATTGCCAATGCTACATGTACATACTTCATTTACGTATTTGTGTACGAGACAATGACGTATACTGTATTCGTAAAACATTTCAGATATCTTTCGCAATATATGTCTTTAATTTAAATAATTATGTTTATTATAATTATCAGCGGACGTCTAAGATCGACAGTAATTGGTGAAACTCTATCGGCCTGGTCATATCCCTCGGGCCCATTTCTACGAATTGGGTTAAAGGTTCTTACAACATGTCCAATTTCCGATTACTCCCGGGTCCCGGATCACTTTGCAAGGATCTATAGGATGAGAGTGACAGGGCTTGATGGGGAAGTTCCGCGCTCCGTCTCCGGGAAGGAAGTCCGTCAAACCACCCTGTCTAGCGCGCACCTCTCTTGAAATGAAATAGTTCCTCCGCGGAACTTAATTCCATGATACAACATGTAAAAAAACACCCATCTTGTTTGTCGCTAAAGTGTCAAACTAATTATCATCTTCAAGCGTAGTTAATCGAGGACAACTTCAAGTTTACACGCGAGCGATGAGTAATGATTTTTTTTTTTAAAGCGTCTACGGTGCTTTTTTGTTTGCGCGACGGGAGAGTAATTCTGTCCTTTCCCCTTCATCATCATCGTGCATAATCAAGATCATACAAATCAGCATTCTCGTTTTCATCGTTATTACCATCATCATCATCTTCATCACCGTCATCATTATTATTATCATCGTCATCATCGTAACCATCATCATCATCGTCATCATCGTAACCATCATCATCATCAGCATAGTCGCCATCATCTGATCATCATCACAATTTGTTATACAAATCATATGTTTTTATGATTGGGTAATGCAGCATTAGATTTATTGCGTAATCAGTATCACATCTATCACTATTGAATACGCTATAAATTCTTCGGATTCCGTAAAGTGAATTTATGATCCCATATAATTAATTACGTATCTCCCTAATCGCCTGATAAGTTTCTTATTTTAGTAAACACACGTAGGTATATTTTTAGAAGAAAAAAATAATACGTTTATCAATCGAACCGGCTTAAAATAGCGTCAAATTCACCGCAAAACAAAAAACCCCCAAACGTATAGTTTACACATAAAACTCGGGGACATCGATCGCTTAGGGCATAAGTCTATGCTTAGGGAGATATAAAAACGTTATTTTGTTCAAAACAAATACAAATAAAGTCTCGTGCATGCAGATTAGGAAACACATTTATTTATATCAATTATTTGTCGAACCGATTAAGATAAATCGCTTCCGCACGTTCCGCAGGTTTATATGTATAATGCCCATTCCTTTCTTATTAAAAAATTGCCTATTTATAGATAACTGCTTCACATACACGTGTTCAAATGAAGCGACAGTCTATTTTAAAGCGCTAATATTTGCTCAACACTTCTGTAGGGGACATTTTATCGCCACCTATCAGTTATTTACCAACTTTGCAATACCAGAACATTATCATGACCATGATGACACCAGCCTATATAATGCAAGGGTGACGAAATAAAATATTGTTGACACTAATTGTGGCCGCAATTTCAAATATTTTGGTGGAGATAACGGCCTTCTTGAAAAGTGGTAAGCAAATATTCATATAATATAGACTCTATAGGATGCTTAATTTGAATAGTTGCATAGTAAGTCACCATCTATAATAGGGGTAGCACCTATCCATCTCTGATCTCTCGTATGCCAGTGACCTATATGGCATTTGTCAACATAAATAAAAATGCAACCACAGAAGTAATCTTTCCACAAATATGTCAAGTGATAATGCAGGTATGTGCCAAGATAACCTGCAGTATATAGGTTTTTCACTCAGTCATCATTTCAAACGATACAAATTTATCAAAGCCGTGTAAACTTGAGTGAATTAAAACAAATAATAATAATAATACATAATACATAATATTTATATAGCGCTTTATACTGGTGTTTCTAAGCGCATTTCAAACGAAAAATATTCAATATAAGTTTGTTTTCTTATCAATTAAAATAATTTCGATCGCTTGAACAAACATGCCAATATTAATTACCCCCGGATAATCAATCCATAGCGTGATATCAGAGTGATACTAGATACGTACGGCCCTTATAGATATATTTTATCTCGGACATACGAAAACGAAAGCATAATTAGGGGAAAACGTTAATCGACTACAATTGTAATCCGTGCAATAATAAAGCTACCTGGTTAACCGACATAATTATAATGGGGGAGCGATGCATTATAAAAACAAGATTCTTCAAGGAGTGCGGCGGCGGGGCAGGGGGGGGGGGGGGGGGGGGTAGCCTGTGCCCAAAGTCATACAATCGGTGTAATTAATTAATTAATGTATTTTATACCCACAGGGTAGGGTGTGTCGTGGGGGGGGGGGGGGGGGGGAGGTGGTGTCCCACAGGATTACCCTTCTGCTTAGCTCACCTATTTGAATCTGTGTTACAATGGGGGAGGGGGGAGGGGCCGGGGTCCCACTTGGACCTATTGCACCTCTTCTCAGCTCCCCATTTGAATCCGTGTATTATCAGTATCTCATAACTGTTTCTACCCGATCATCTCCGGGCTTGGACCGCTAAGTGGCTGATGAATTGATTCCTGCTTCGCGAGCGGACCTAATTTGACATTAATATCTTTGCAGACGAGCAGATTCCCATCCAATTATGACAGCCGCGGTGTTGGGGTTAGTGTAAACAAACACCGGTGCAGTTACTCAGCAAATTCACCACAATATCTTGCTTGCTTCCCCGTTCGATGTAGCTCGAAATCAAAGCAATTATCATGGTCATGATCCCCAAATCGATCGCATCCGTGTTACAATCAATCATGTATCGGCTGATTGGGGGGGGGGGGGGGGGGGGGGGGATTTGCCAATATAGGGAAATAATAACAATAACAATAACGTGTTTGATATGTATAGATTCTTACGTCACTACTAAGTTTGTATATTATAATTTCCCCTTTCTCTCGTCATTTATATAGTGTTCCTTCCTTCTTTCTTGTTGTTCCTGTATTTGTTTTCCTTGTGTAATTATTTCAATGCAAACATATAGACACGAGGGAGTAGTCTTACCACAAATAAAGCAAATATATGAACAACAGCAAAGAAAAAAGGACTTCGCCGGGAATCGAACCCGAGACATTCCAGTTTAGCAATCCGGAAGTCTTGGGTTCAATTCCCGACGAAGCCCATTTTTCTTTGCTCCTTTTTTTTAGATTTCCAACGTTATATATTTGACTAATTTGATGATATTTGACTATAAGAGAACTGTAGCACATTTTATTTTGCTATTTTTACATGCATTTTTTCTTTGTTACCCTTTTAAACTTTATACTGGGTCTATTTATTGTATTATCAGTCTCTTCTCACAATGCCTTTTGGATAGGACTAATCTTTGAAACTTGTTAAGTAAACCATACGTAATGATACATCATTTGAATACACAAATATCACAATGATAATTTGAAGTACTCCTTGAAATAATTTCGAATTAAACTCGAAAATACTGTCTTATAATTATACCAAGTATCAATATTATCGCAAGATGGATATATCGATTGAAACTGTAAATATATCAATTTCTCATGTCACTCACTGCTGTACATGCACGCATAATCAAACTATAATTAATTTACCCAATTACTCTGCCTTTTCATATTTTCTACAGCGTTGAAAATTACATTTTGTGCAAAATCACGATCCGTCTTCCAAGAAGAGTCTTATTATGACATGTGGTCAACTGAAATTAGATTTACATCGTTGGTTCACAGCGAATCATCTTCAACATCGTTTTTACATAAATTATAGCCTAAACATGCATGAAAACATCCATGCATGGGACAATAAAATAATGTAGGGATATACATTACATGTATTAAAGGGATAGCTGAGTTTTGGTATAGAGGGCGCTACACAAAATATTTTTTTTGTGAGATAATGAAAAACTGGGTGCCAAATTCGAAGAGTATACAATTTTAACGACATAATCAACTTTATTTGATCAAAATCGGTTCAGAAATGGCTGAAATACCCATAACTTAACCATTTGTAATAATTGTGGGGCCCCACAATTATTCGATAATTTTGAACCAGCCGTTAAAAATTTTTAAAAATGCTTCCTCTTTTCAAAAATTTACAAAAATCTAATCACTATTTCAACAAAACATAACCTGCACACTATTTTATTTAAAATGATTGAAACCGATTAGTGTTTATAGAGAGCGCCCTCTTGAGTTTTAACGGCTCTTTTTGAATAATAACAGGCTTTTACTGAGTCATTTGTAATTTTGTATTCCTTTCGAGCATGGTGGAGTTATAACTATTAGTTTTTAAGGTAATGGTGCAGGTTTTGGTTACTAAAATTCAGTTTGACCAAAACTGTACTCTCTTTACCAGAACTCAACTATCCCAACTTTGTTGACATGTGCAAAAAGTGATGAATGGTTGATGCAATGTATATTGTTGTTATCTCATATGTCCACAGGGTATTGTGTGAAAATTTCAAGTTAAATGGACATTGTATGGCCAAGTAATGAGCGAAAATGCAAAGTGATATTCAGTAACTCACTGCACTCACTTTGTACACGGAAGAAAAACTCGCCCGGAGTTTTTCTTATGTGAATACTTCAATCATACATATCTTTGTAACGAAAGGGAAATTTGAAAAACCGAAACCGGTCCCATGATTTTATTGTTAATACGAATACAACAAGGTATGAGGGAACCGCTAGAATTAACATTTTATTTTGAGGATTTGGACAATGTTACTAAGTCCCTAAGGAAACTACAACAATTATAGATATACGGAACTCGAAAATAGATATTTCGATTACGTCGAAGACGGATTCGGATAATCATTACGTATCACACAAGGGAAGTTGTTAGATGTTTGAAAGACACAAACGAAAACATCGATGTTTAAATACTACGATCCACTGAGTATTGGACTTTAATTTATATGCAAATATGTATTAGGAATTGGAACCCGTCGTTATCTGATATACGTATAAATGCGAATTCGGCGCAGAGGCTCGGCATGGGTGGTTTAGCCTATACACGTAGCACGTGCGTATATATGTGACGGGTAGCATGGTTAGAATGCTCCCCAGGGAGTGGATTGAGCACGTAACGCGCGGACTTACGGAATACGCGCCGTGCAATAACATGGAAAAACACCACGGTACTTGTTTTTATCTTAGAACACCATCTAAAAGCTTTTACACTAAGTGTAATTATGAGGGCGAAACGGAACAATACCATTGACATATTAACGAGACCCGCGCCACCGGGATTAAACCCCGCTGCCCACTTCCTACCCAATGTCCGCTTGGTCCGCTGAAGCATCTATACAATATGTTATTACATAATTGTATTAATGTGTTGACCGCGGTACCTGTTGGTGTTAGACAATGTCAATAATTCCCGCGTCACGTCCATAATGAGTTATGACAACTGGTAATTACACGGCGGTATGATGCAAGGTGTACGTCCGGCAAACCGGGGTATATGATCATGATGATGATGATAGTCGAGGTGTTACCATCCGCACCTCATCGATATTATACATCTCTCGCTCCGACCGGAACCTTATTATAAAAAAGGAGGTAAAATATACACTTATTTGTAAGACTGAATAAAATAATTACGCGTTTTATCATTCACTATAATCACTGATAATGGGAACGTAATTATACGTTGACGGTGCTGGGGGCGGAATTACGCTAATTATTGATGTGCTTGGCACCTATATACATGTAATATTCACATTTTAGGCTATGATTTGATTTGATTTCGTGGAATTTTAATTTTGGTAGGCACACTTTTTCATCCAAACTTTTTCTTTTGACATTCCTTTCGAGATGTAATTATGATGTGACAGTCACTGTCGTAAATCTGAGCAGAGATTTTTACTTTGAATTTCGATGTTTTTCGTATATTATATACATGTATCTCAATACCTGTAGGCCTACGTACGTACGTATTCATAATAGTGTTAGTATTTGTCCGTTTGTTTATCCACCGTTTTCAAAATTATAAACATAAATATACAAAATAGTTATTCATATATACGAACACTCTAAAAACACCCGGGTCAGAATTGACCCGGAAAAGAGTCCGTTGGGGCCACACTCCGTTCAGGGTCAAAAAATGACTCGGAATAGGGTCACGAAGACCCGGAATGGGGTCACATCTGACCCCATTCCGAGTCATTTTTTGACCCGGAATGGAGTGTGGCCCCAACGGACTCTTTTCCGGGTCAGTCTCAGAAATGAGAATTAGCGGCAAAATCATTCTTAAATAATTTGTTATGTAATATTATTTTTATTATACTAAATATATTTATATTACATAAAAATATTGTATATGTATCGAACATTGTGTATCTATCCAAACTATATTTCGTTCTTTCAATGGGGTGCGGTTCGTTATTCCGAAGGTTCGTTAATCCGAAGGTTCGTTATTCCGAAGGTTCGTTAATCCTAAAATGAAATATAGGGTTCGTTAATCCGAACATTTATTTTGTTGCATTATTCCGAAGGTTCGTTATTCCGAAGATTCGTTATTCCGAAGATTCGTTATTCCGAAGATTCGTTATTCCGAAGGTTCGTTTATCCGAAAATGAAATAGGGTTCGATATTCCGAAGGTTCGTTAGTCCGAAAATGAAATGGGGTTCGTTAGTCCGAAAATGAAAAGAGGTTCGTTGGTCCGAAAATGCAATAGGGTTCGTTAATCCGAAATTATATGGGGTTCGTATTGAACCTTTCGGATTAACGAACCTCATTTCATTTTCGGATTAACAAACCCCATTTCATTTTCGGATTAACGAACCTTCGGAATATCGAATCCGATTTCATTTTCGGAATAACGAACCTTCGGAATAATGAACCTTCGGAATAACGAATCTTCGGAATAACGAACCTTGAATAACGCGTCGTGAAGTTATTCCAATCAAGTTCGACTACATTATACAGCTTTTTATTTATTGTTTGTGTTTTTTTAAATAATTAGATGACATGGTATAGCGATTGTGTTGTACCGTCATCATTTAATATATAGGTCCTTTCATAGTTTGAATAATTAAACATTGCATAAACATAACGTAAATGCGACGTAAATCATTGTATTCACTGCGTAGGTTGAAGTTAGACAACTATTTGGGTAATAAGTATTAATAATTTGTGTACTAATGGTTATTTTATTATTTTATCCCGGCCCACTCAGGTTTAAGAGAGAGTCAAATTAATGTATCATATTTTGAAATTGACTCGTTTAAAGAAAAAGAAAATAGTTGTAATTACGCCCATGTATACGTAATGGTAATTACCAAACCATTCTCATTAGTGAGTATTGAACATGTACGTGTATGGTGATAATGTCACGTATTATAGAGGTACAATGTAGGGCGCGTGCAATGGTGATGTTTCATTTATTTCTAAAGGTTTTGTTTTTGTTTTTTTGCGTTCTAAATTCATCGCGAATCGTAAAGGGACTTAGTAACATTGTCCGAATCCTCAAAATCCAATTGAAATTCTAGCGGTTCCCTCATACCTAGTTGTATTCTTATTAACACAAAAAGCATGGGACAGGTTTCGGTTTTTCAAATTTCCCTTTTGTTAAAAAGATATTTACGATAAGATTTACGATAAGTGTCCAGATGTCAAATTATCCAACGGATCGTCAGAACCGTGTACAAAGTGAGTGCAATGAGTTGGTGAATGTCACTTTGCATTTTTGCTCATTACTTGGCCATATAAAGTCTATTTAACTTGAAATTTTCACACAACACCTAGTGGACATATCAGATAACAATAATATATATTGTATTAACCACTCATCACTTTTTGCAAAGTTACTAGATCCCTTTAAAGGGGACCACCAGGCAAAGAACAACAAATAATTATATGTTTTGGTACCGTATTGTGATATCAAATAGATACCCAACATTTCGCAAAGGGTTGTGTAATTCATAAACAAAGCAATTAATTACCACCACTGTCTTACGGAACCACTATTATTTCATGGTTCCGTACGGGCCAAACATTTGCGAGTGCGCCAATGCTATTCACGCTTACGTTTGGAGACAATAGAATCCCGGACGATTCGTTCGCTCTGGACAAAGTTGTCTCGTACATCATGTACATGCAGACCCGTGAACGCGTGCTTTAGAATGATGCGTTTTCCAATTATATTTTTGTTCTTCCTGGAAACATATTTTTGTGAACTTGTTGATGGAATGGACTACTAAAGATGTTACCTTTCATTTATAAGAATATTATTTTGGGGTGATGGTACCCTTTAACGCTGCATCAGGGTTAGTCTTTACTCAATGCCCTGTGTGTCTGATATGAGAGTGCAGGAGCTATGATACGGTAGCAGTTTGACTGCCTTACATTGTATTTCGTTTCAGTAACTGGTTTCTTTGCAACGTTCACATGTGGTTGTGAGATGAAGTTTGCTGTAGGTATTTCTGTTGATTTTTTGTGGTTCATTCAGTTATGAAAATGTTCACTAATAAATGAATATAATTATATACAAAACAAATACAACTTTTCCCCGAAGTTTGAGGATGTCAGATATTAACCTCAACAACAAAAAATCAAGAGAGAAAACAAAAAATGCGAAAGGGTTAGCCTTATTCAAGACACTGTGTGGCTTCTAACAGCAGATTAATTTCCCTATCCCAATTCCGCTCCATGCATAATACCGTGTTTACTAGTTCCTGACGCTCCCATGCATGGTTGTGTGATGTGTCACACATGGTGCGATGGCCTTGATAAAAGGCTACTCTACGGGGTCGACTGAAATAAGTCAGAAACCGTTCCCTTTGAAGAATATTCCTAAATTTTCCTTTCTTGTAATGCAGCCTTTTTTATAAGCTGATAGTTCGATCACAATATATTCATGTTATTCTATTGTAATGCAATCATTAAACAGAATGCGTTAATGAACCATTATTATAAACCCAAATAATGCAAACTAATTATGAAGATACGTAATCGGTAGAATATACCACCATCACTATACGTATACATTTACATTTAAGATAAAATGTCACACAACCTTTAAATCATCACACTCGGTTGTTGAATCGATGCTTTCCAACCAAAATCAATGAAAATGATGTTTCAAAGCCGTACGGTACGTCATTCGCAAGTTTTTGCGCCGATGACGTCCCATAATGGTGGAATACACATGCGTAGTAATATTTCATTCATGCAATTGACAATAATCAATTTCATTGTGCTATGTCTGACAAGTCATAACAGGGATACAAATACCGGGCGAGTTGGTACTAGGAATATAAGTAGAGCAGTCGGGGTATTTGTTCGAGATAATTTTTTTGGTTTGTATTTATTCTTTTTTTGTTTACAGGCGCGTTCAATATGGAATATCGGTTTTTTACGTCATTGACCGCGCTCTGATTATCATCACCATCCGAGAGACGCATCCTTGGTTTTGAGCACAGGCCGTTTTGTGCGAGGAGCAGAGCTCTGACCACTAGACCAGAACATCGTCCTCTTCTCCGAGAAATGGCTTTGTTCATATTAAAGGGACATTGTCCAAATCCTCAAAATCCAATTAAAAACGCGTGAAGGGAGCGAAGCGACCGAGGGCAGCTGGAGAAGAGCCAGAGGGGAGGGTTTGGGAGGGGGTATCCCCCTCCCACGGGTAAGATTTTGCATTTATATACTTGAAATGGTGCAATTTGGTGCACTTCACACAAGCAGCCAGAGCAATGCCAGCCTACACGGGAACTACGTGGCCCGGTACATAAATAGTACTTACCCCAGACCATACGCAAGGTATACACAACAAACTGAGATATTCTCTTCGCGCAGCGCGCAGCGAAAACTTAAAATGGATGTATAAATTAGTTTTTGAACGTTAGAATTAACAAGTCTTAGCTCATGCATTTTATTTTTTCTTTACCACTCTTCTCCTTTTTTTTTTTTTTTTTTTTTGGGGGGGGGGGATGGGGGGGGCCGCCCCCCCCCCCCCCCTGCCCCCCACTTCCGGCGCCTATGGTCGTGTGTTGTTTGTCTTATTATTCTGATTGAAAAAACAAAACAACATTTATTATAAATGCTAAAAAACAATCTATTTTGGTTTTTGACTAATTTTCATCAAGCTTCCCACGTACCACTGTGACCCATCTAGTGTAAATAAACAACAAGTTATCATTTTCTGCTTTAGTTGCTTAAAAATGAGAAAACCGTGACGAGTTCCCTGGAGTGCTCGTGGTGAGGTATCGTTAAAGATTTAACTGGAAACAAAACTATGAAAATAAAGAGTTTTGCTCTCGGCAAAGTTGAAACAAAACGATTGAAAATAATAATGTATCTCTTGTTTTTACGTAGGATGTGTTATATAGAACTACAAAATAATTCAGGTTTTTCAGGCAACTGTGGCCGATTGTAGCATGTAGTTGTTTGAGGGTAATGACACGCGCGCGTTCTCCGAATGACGCACTTTTGATGTCCGCTGTGAATAACGGAGCACCCCCGTTGATGGGTAGAGATTGCGCCCGAAGTCTGGGGTGTACTAGTCCCACGTCCTGACGATTTTCTCTTCAAATTTGATGGTTTACATAATATCAGTCCACACCCTACAAATTTGTATTCCATTTTCTACCTTTCTCTAGCCATAATGTCTCCTTTAAGCCGAGTTCCCATTAGAGCGAATTTCCGCCGCGAACACTAGCACGGACCAAATCAGTGTTATTCATTTATTATTCATATAATTATATTATTCATATTACATGGCGAATATTCGCAAGCGAATTTTTCAAATCGCTCCTAAGAGCGATTTTTTCAACAATTCGCTGCGAAAAAAAAAATTCGCGGCGGAAATTCGCTCTAATGGGAACGCAGCTTTACGTGTCGTTTTCATTTCAAGCGTGAGTTTTTACGATAAACTCCATCCTTTCTCTTTTAATTTCTTAGATAAAACAAAAATAAGAGCAATGGTAAAGTATTGCAACCGGGATATGTTTGAACCTTTTCAAGTCTAGCTGACATTCTTTTTATTTAGGCGAGGGGAGTAGTATTATTGATGTATTTTAGCTAAAACGTCGTGAAACTAATGACATCAAGTGGGTGTGTGACCAAGAATAAACTCTTTAACTGGTTGCTTTATATACTTGCCATATAGGGACCTATATACCTTTATGACTTTAAAGGCGAGCCGCGTTTGAATAAGTCCAAGTTTGAGACTTTATTTTACAAATTTAAAGGGGTAGTTCAGTTTTGGTAGAGAGGAAGCTGCACAACACAGTTTTGTTGTGAGGTAATGAAAAAGTGAGTGTCGAATTTGAAAGAACATGCAATTTTAATGGCAGAATAAACTTTATTTGGTCAAAATCGGTTCAGAAATGGCTGAAATATCAATAAATATATCCGATCGTAATAAATTTTGGCCCCAAATTTATTCGATGATTTAAAAAAAACAAAAAAAATGCTTACACTTTTTCAAAAATGTTCAATCGCGGTTTTTAAATAGTTGTTGATGATCTCTCTATTTAATCATTATTTCAACAAAACATCACATGCATAATATTGTATGAAAAAATGGTTTAAACCAATGCCTTTTTAGAGAGCGCCCTCTTGTGTTTTAATGGCTCTTTTTGAATGATAACAGGCTTTTTACTTAGTCGTTTGTAATTGTGTATACCTTTCGAGCATGGTGGAGTTATAACTATTAGTTTGTAATGTTACTGTGCAGGTTTTGGTTACTAAAGTTTATCCTTACCAAAACTGTACTACCTCTTTAACCCTTTTTATATTACTGTGTTTTCCCGTATAACTCACACCGAGATGGCACAAATCGCCACGCCCAATCAATCCGCCATCTTCACCCGCTGAAAAACGTTTCGCCTAGCGATTGCATGGCGAACATAAAATCTGTCGGCTTTCCGTGAGCAATCTCTTCTAGGGTAAAATGGTAATGAGGGTCAACACCCCCCTTGATGGGGGTGGGGGGAAGGGTCCAATAATATGCCAAAACAAAATAAAGGATAAGGATAAATAAACTTGTAGAAATACATGCAGTGGCCCCTTTATTATGCACACGCTTTGCCACGGCCTATATAATTATATACGGCAACCAGACACTGATTGTCAGATCGTACATATAATTAATTGCAATTATATAAGCTTAGCCGAGGGGGTGAGGGAGTGTCGTGTTATTGCCCTATAACTGGTGTGGGGGTCAAGTTTTAATAGCCAATTTGATCGATTTGTCCATAAAATCGAAATATACATTTAAGAATATAATAATTCTCGAAGAATATATCGTAAGATTTAAAAATAGTTATGCAATTAAATTTAAAGATCAAAAGAGAAGAATTTAGTCTTAAAACAATGACTTTTATATATAAAAAATATCTGCGTTAAAGGGACTTAGTAACATTGTCCAAATCCTCAAAACTTACTTGGAACTCTAGTGGTTATCTCATACCTTATCATGTTCATATTAACAATAAAAGCACATGCCAGGTTTTGGTTTTTCAAATTTCCATTTTGTTCAAAAGATATTTACGATTCAAGTGTTCAGATATGAAATTGTCTATGTGATAATTTAAGCCGTGTATAAAGAAAGTGCTATGAGTTAGTGAATATCACTTTGCATTGTTGCTCATATCTCAGCAAAAAAACATCCAATTAACGTGAATTTTTCACACATTACTTTGTGGACATATCAGATCACACCAATACACATTTCATTAATCACCCATCACTTGTTGTACTTGTCATCCTCATCCTCATCATCATCATCAGCATCCTCATCATTGTCATCATCATCGTCATCATCCTCATCGTTCTCATCATCATTATCATCAATTTTGTGTTTTGTTTATGCGGAATTTACTTTACAATAATGGATACTTCTTGCTGGTGTAATTAAACATTCACAATGATATTAATACAACTAAGACCGTTATTAATTGTTTTCAAACATTGGAAAGTGTAAAGTTCGCATGTCGTTTATTTAATTTCGTGGTAAAAATTAAGTCACGGTGCATAATTATAAAAATAAATAATACGTGATATTTTCATAGAAAAATAAAAATGTTTACCTGGTGAAAAAAAAGCCTATGAATGTAAGACTTTATATCCGATTATTCGCGCGAAGATTCCGAATTCGGATACTATGGACGATCGAAGTACTCGAATTCGGATGCTTTTGACTACAATTGAAAAGAGTTCCGGAACGCTATTCGATTTTATCTTGATGTTTCCATAATTAAAGGGAGACATTCAATTTAAGAAATCAAAACCCATTTTACTCCAAGTGATTTTTTGTTTATTTGACAAAGTTAATGGATCACTTTACACACGTGTATGAACTTATAGTAGGCCTAGATATAAAAAAATTAAAAATGTATATATTTATAATAAACAGTGTCGATTTATTATCGATATCTGTGATATATCATCAAGTATTCATTAACAAATCATGCATGTGAAGAAGAATAAGCCGAATCCATATCGAATGACCTTCGAACAGATCGGTTCCTGGCATGTAAACGTGTATCTTCCGGTTGTAACTCTACCGGCAGGGTATCTACTTCCTGCGCAGTAACAGTTCAGTGATAGTAAACAGTCAATCTTAACCCATTGTACCCTAGAATTTCCCATTGAGTTGATAATAATATAAATCTCACTCTAGGTCCCGGTAGCCAATTAGCTAAGATACACATTTGATGTTGTATATCATTGTCTCTAATCCAAACATCTTTTTAAAAAAAAACAGCCAAGTCGCATATTACGCAATTCACACTAAGACAATGACGTCAGAATACAACGTAATCATTTTTTCATTGAGATTTTGTTTTTGTCTTCGTCTGATGGCGAAGACATGAGAGACATAAACCTGACGCAGCGTTCTGAAGATGTTGTTCCATCCCTGCCTGTGCGCAAAGTCACAAGTATAAACATATTACATCGTTCCTAAAATAGCTGAATGTGTTATTATAGCATCGCGATATTTTCCCCCCAGATATACAAATCAATAAGAAGGACGTATTTCGATTTTACTAGGTCGGCTCGAGATTCTAATTAAAAACCGGACCAGTGCAAGAGTTCACTCCCCCAATACAAACACTGCACCACTCTGATTCCAAATAAGGAAACACCGTATACGTCCACCGGCCTCGAGTCCGGTAGTTGTCGTGCACCTAGCAACCGGAGTAACAAGTGTCCACTGTGTTCTTCCCTGTACCCACCCGCTGCGCTCGGCTCGGCTCGCCTCGGCTCGTAGTCTGTAGTTGCCTAGCTGGAAAAGAGGAAACCACACTCTTGCTTACTCTCGATTGTAGACGCGCCAGTGACGTAAAGGGATCCTCCTTTGTTTATACAACTGAAAAACACATGTATTTATCACCTGTGTGTATGTTGTTTACTTCGAACTTGTTGTTCAGCTCACTTCCTTTTTTAAAAGTAGACTTTGTGCCCGACTAACCCCCGCGGTGAATGTAGTCCGTTATCCAAACTTTTACCAAAATCAAGTCATGCACATCAATAATTGAACGTATTTAAACTTTTAATTGTTTCGGTGAGTATTATTGCGAGCGCAAAATGTTTGTATTCAATCTTCATCTTCATTCCTAGTTAATGATAACACTGAGGATGCCCTCTTCCCAGTTCCTCTCCTTCCCCTTCTCGTGCCAAGTAAAGTGGCCAGTAAATCTCCGAGGTGTCATAACAAATCAACCAAGCTCATGTCTTCTAATTTCCGGCCATAATGACTGGGAATGCGTGTGAACTAATAGTATTCCAGGAACTCACGGGCCTGAAATACTGAATGAAGGAAAGTGTTGACGATGGAGATACACGTGTCTGAGTGGTCTTCAACATAATGTAAATACCTACCAGCAGTCATGTGTGGCGGTGTAGCGTTGTCAAACTTATTTATTTATTTATTTAATTAATTAATTAATTATATATTTTTTTTTGTTTGTTTGGGGGGGGGGGGGGGGGGGGAAGCACACAGTTTATTGGGGGCACTCCCTTTGTATTCCTTTATTTTGTCACATATTTTCTTCTTTTTATTGTATTATTTTTGGTAAATAATTTGTACCACCCCCTCCGTACTAGACGCGGGGGAATGTTGAATTGGTGTGTTTGTGTTTGTGTGTGTGTGTGTGGGGGGGGGGGGGGGGGGGGGGGGGTGCTAGATGCTGTAGCCCCCGTTAGTTTTGAACATTGTGATATTGATAATACTACTGGCTCTCTTCAGTATGAGCTATATTGTGGGAGTTTATGTGGGTGTGTGTGTGGTGTGCGTGTGCGTGTGCGTGTGCGTGTGCGTGTGCGTGTGCGTGTGCGTGTGCGTGTGCGTGTGCGTGTGTGTGTGTGTGTGTGTGTGTGTGTGTGTGTGTGTGTGCGTGTGTGTCTGTCTGTGTGTGTCTGTGTGTGCGTGTGTGTGTGTGTTTGTGCGTGTGTGTGTCTGCATTCCGCTAGAGTCACTCTGATGCGTCCATGCTGTGTGCTGTGTCCATGCTATAAATGCATCCACTAATAATGCACGCTCTATTAATTGGGCTGTGCTCGTAATATATGAGCCGAAACAAATAGCCTACATCGTCAGATATTTCCTAATTATTCCAAACGGAAATAAATATTACGAACTTAATATGACATTAAAATTAAAATTAGAACGTATGCTTCATTGGGCTGATGCGATGTGAAGCAGACAGGTGGACTGATAGTGTATGTGTGCGTATGTGTGGGTTTGCGAATGTGTGTGGGTGTGTATACATACGTGTGTGTGTACTGTGTTTGTCTATGAACACGGAATAAAGAGAAATGTAATATTAGCGTTATAGAAATTAAAACAAACGTTTGGAAACAATCAATATCATGTTCAGAGCTACATTATTTTATGGAACAAATTACCGGTGAATTTAAAGGAAAATGTAAGACAGGAAAAGATTTTGCCAATCAATAAAACAAATATTTATGCAGCGAAAACAATGATTAAAAAATACTTAATTATGAAGCTGTTATTCTAAGTTGTGATCTACAATTTAGATGTGTTAATAATCATATTACATGTAATTCAGCGGAAAGTTAATTTTTTTGTGTAATTTATTATTATCAGGGCTATAACCTC